>JASDQU010220501.1:0-17881 GCA_032191745.1 Picea mariana
CCACTTGTAAAATGACCAAGGTGGAAAATCTACTTCTTCATATACAAAGAGACGCACACCTTCACCCCTAATGTCACTCAAGAAATAAAATGGGTTATCTTTATTCCAAAACCTAATTCCCCGTATCTGTAAGCTTGATGCGGCCTTTGATTCAGCCTGAGAATCACATTAATCAGCCTGCAAGTTAAAATTTCTATCTTTCAACAATAATAAAATAAAATAATACAAAGATCGCCAATATGCATACCATGTTTTGTGTAAATTCATGGTTAGGTTTTTATGAATGTTTCTTCTCCAAATATGTGGAGAAAATTTCAAGAAATTATTTGGTTGAGAATAACTTATAAAATTTTGTAGAAGATTTATAGAATGAGTCATATACAATTTAGAGTGACTTTTTTAACAATATTTCCCTATACTAAATGTAACACTTTGATTTTTAATTATTTTAAATTTTTCTTATGAAAATTTGGGGGTTTATCAAGCTTTCAAATACTATAACATAGGTTTATGAAGCTTTCAAATACTATAACATTTTTCAAATAATGTTAACTATCTTTTTATATGTTTTTAAACATAACAACATTTAAGATGTTGGTTGTTTAGTGAAAATTTTTATGGTTTATTATGGATTTTTAACACAATTTTAATATTTTTGAAAATTTAAAAGTTTAAATTTGATGTCGTTAATAATGTAATGCCACTTAAACATCAAAATATTTGATATTTTGAATTGTTTCCAAGTAACATCTTAGATTTTTAAGGTTAGAGTTTAATTGTACCTTCAAATAATGTTGTTATGGATATTAGGTCCAAAATTAAATTTAAAAATCTTTTCACTTCAAATTTAAAAAATGTTAAGGTTAAATGATATCCCCAATTCTACAACCAAATTCACATTTGTTTACATCATTTTAAAATTAAATGAGAATCATTTACATCACCATTTCTTGTCTCTCTTAGCCCTTTGTCATAACATATGCTTTTTTTTTAAGGTAACCAATTTCATATATAATAACCATTTTACATAATTATATTGAAGGCATTGTTAAAGGGAGTGACACTTCTCAAAGTCACTTGTCATTAAACTTTGTTTACTCAAACCACTTAACATAAACGGTTCAAGTGTGAAGTGGCATGTATGGAGGCTAAGCACATGCATTTTCCTATGTACTTGTTCTCGAACAATGCTTTTCTCATTGATGGGCGAAAGATTTGCAACAATATTGAAGTTATTGAATCCTTTAACTACACTTAAATGATCAACTAGGGTGCATGAGCTTTGAGGTGTTGTGAACCATATATGCAACTCCCTAAGCTTCAAATGTTGTTGAAATGTTCTTTTCCTTGGTTTATGAATGTTCTAGAGTTACTAATGCAGCTAAAGTATTGAAACTAATTAAATATACACTACAACAAGAGTTTAGGGAGTCTATAGGTCTAATTATCCAGGGCATCTCCAATGACCCTTGGGTCTTTAGACTTGAATCCTCATAATAAGTCTCACACTCGAAGGTGAGAAGTCACACTACCGAATGTAAATCACACTTCATGATTGCAAGTGAGAAGTCACATCTACTAAAAGTAAATCACACTTGCATGGATTAAACCACACTATTGAAAGTATATCACACTATCCAAAACAAGAAACCTATACTACATAAAGTAAGAAATCTATCTACAACATGCTTAATTTAATCAACACAACAACTATTTAGCTATCTGCATGGTTGTGTTGTGGTATCCTGGAAAAAAAATCCATAAGAAACTACGGCTACATAATGAAATAATGATATTAAGAAAGAGACTATTCGCCAACCACCTGTTAGATTTTTTAGCTCGGGAGGTACTCCGCAAGTTTTGTCTTGTATGCGGATGTTACCTTAATATTTGCACTACCAAGCACTTGACTTTGTAATAGTTTTTATAAAGTTGTTTTAAGTGGTTCTTTTAGAAAAGTGACTTTTTAATAAAGTGTAACTTCTATTTTTAAAGTGACTTTATTTTCATAAAGCACTTATGTAATAAAGTGAAATCACTTTAATATTTCAAGTGATTCATTTTGGAGGGAATGGATCATGACCCTTGATCTTGAAAAAGGAAAGATCTAATCTTAGCCATTGGATCTAGGGTTGGGAAGGTGAAAAAACACTTTTTGGGGGAAAAGGTCATTTTCAGATTATAAAAGAATGCATTGGGTAATGTGCAAGACATGTTGTGAAGACATCGAAAGGATGTTGAGAGCACATCGGGAGGAGAGTTAGAGAGATTTTCTGAGCATTCTTGAGGGAGGAAAGTGGGCAGCAAAGAGGGAACGTTTTCCAAGGAAAGAGGGCACAATTCTCGAGAAAAATTTTCTATGAGTTTTTGGCCAAAATATTTTTCTGCTGTGGGAGGCCGTACTGTATGGATCCGTACAGTTCGCACGATTCAGTACAATTTGTACAGTTAGTACATCCGTATGGTACGGATTCGTACAGTCCACACGATTCAGTACAGTTTGCACAGTCAATACAACCATACAGATTTGGCACGAAAATCGAGGCATTTCGGGCACAAATTTTGAGGTAGATTTTTGTTTTCTGTTTGTTGTTTCTGGACTGTACGAAATAGTCCGTACAACATACTATGGACATGGAAAACGAGGTATGGAGGAGGTCGTACAACAATACCGTTTTGGCATGGAAAACGAGGCAGATTTCTGTCGGACAGATTTGGTGCTGTGATGTATTTTCCTTGGCTGGAAATGTGGGTTTGTTGTTGTTTTGTACTTTCCTGAAGCATAATAAATATATATATCTCTCTCTCGTTGGATTTCCCCACATTGGGTTTTTTCCTAGCATTTGCCTAAATTTCTGAGTGTTATTGGGTTGATGTCCACTGTGTTTTTTTTTTTCCACTGCATATTTTTCTTAGCAATGTGTATTTCTGCTTATGGAAAGTTATGAATGTGGGATTTTGAATTTATGAATTTTATGAAGACAATTATCTCTAGGTTGCTAAGTGTTTGACAGAATTTCAGTCTACTGATTTTAGTCATTAAAAATCTACATGGTATCAGAGCTTGTGCTCTGAAGTTCAGTGGGTAGCTTTTGACACTTGGAACAACAAGTGATTTGTTGTTTTATTTGCTTGAAGAAGGCATAAAAGGTTCTTTGTCAAGTGGACAAAGATGACTTCCAGCATCAGGTTTGAAGATAGATTGGAGGGGATCTCCAACTACATGCAGTCGAAGGTTAAAATCAACAGTGTTCTCAAGGAGAACAAATTGTGGCCGTTTGCGAACACCGTTATAGTCATACCTACAGATCCCATATATCTTGATGTTCATGAGGTGAATGAAGCCAAGACTCAGAGAATCATCTTGGACGGGCTCAGAGACCACCTTATTCCACATTTGGCTAAGAAGAAGACAACCAATAAAATGTGGGTTGCACTGAAAGGACTGTATGAGGCTAAGAACGAGAACCAAAAAATGGCTCTCCGGGACAAGCTCCATGGAACTAGGATGGTCAAAGGAGAGAGTGTGGCCACCTACCTCACCCAGGTTGCATAGGTGAACTACGAGTTGGCAGTTGTTGGGGAAGTCATTCCCGACTCAAAGTTGGTGCAGATAACCCTCAAAGGCTTCACCAAGGAGTGGGAGGTTTTCGTCAAGTGTGTGGTGGGAAGAGAGAAGCTCCCTGACTGGAGTAGATTATGGGATGATTTNTCTCACGGTTGGTTCTGTGGGCAGTGGATGCCTAATGTTCGAGGACATTGAATCTTGGTTTGTTGACTATGGTGCTTCTCGGCACATGACTGGGTTGAGGTCAGTTTTCCTCGATCTTACAGAGATAGACTAAGACTATAGCGTGAATTGTGGAGACGACCCACAACATGCAATAAAGGGGGTTGGAAGGATGCAATTCCAACTAGAGTCAAGAGGTCTTCTGGAGGTTGGCGAGGTGTTATATGTTCCAGAGTTGACAGTTAATTTTCTCTCAGTGTCATCTTTGGATGAGAGTGGATTTGGAGTTGTTTTCAACAGTGGACATGTGTTTTTTTATCTTATGGGAGAAACTGCTGACACAATAGTAATGCTTGGTGTCAAGTATGAGGGCTTGTACAGGTTGTTGGGTAGACCTGTGTTGGGGTCCAATGGATTTATGGACTTAGATTCTGTGTCGAAGAGTTGGCAGGTAGCATGGGAGAGAGAGTTGATACATGGCACTCGGTCTTCTTCTGGGACTCTCAACGGACTTAGTAAGCATGAGTCAACACAATTGGATGCTCAAGAGAGTGTGTAGTCTCCTAGGAGCATGTATTAAGTTCATGGTATAACGGAGGTAGTAACAGAGGTTTCCAGTGCAGTAGGAGTAGTGGATTCATGTTCAGAGGGAGTAGAGACTTCTAGTACAGAGGGAGCAGCTATGGCAGCAGATGAGATGGAGACAGATTCTGGTGGTGATACCAGAAGTACCTCCCTCGCTAAGAGGGAGTGTTAGATTTTTCAGCTCGGGAGGTACTCCGCATGTTTTTTCTTGTATGCGGATGTTACCTTAATATTTGCACTACCAAGCACTTGACTTTGTAATAGTTTTTATAAAGTTGTTTTAAGTGGTTCTTTTAGTAAAGTGTCTTTTTCATAAAGTGTACCTTCTATTTTTGAAGTGACTTTGTTTTCATAAAGCACTTATGTAATAAAGTGAAATCACTTTAATATTTCAAGTGATTCATTTTGGAGGGAATGGATCATGACCCTTGATCTTGAAAAAGGCAAGATCTAATCTTGGCCTTTGGATCTAGGGTTGGGAAGGTGAAAAGACACTTTTGGGGGGAAAAGGTCATTTTCAGATTATAAAAGAATGCATTGGGTAGTGTGCAAGACATGTTGTAAAGACATCGGGAGGATGTTCAGAGCACATCGGCAAGAGAGTTAAAGAGATTGTTTGAGCATGCTTGAGAGAGGAAAGCGAGCAACAAAGAGGGCATGATTCCCAAGAAATATTTTTTGTTGTGGGAGGATGTATGGTATGGATCTGTACAATCCATACAATAGTATGGATTTGGCACGAAAATTGAGGCGTTTCAGGCACAAATTTCGAGGTGGATTTCTATTTTTTGTTCACTGTTTCTGGGTCGTACAGAACAATCTATACAACAGACTGTGCACATGAAAAATGAGATACAGAGGAGGTCGTACAATAATACGGTTTTGGCACAGAAAATGAGGCAGATTTATGTGGGATAGATTTGGTGCTGTGAGGTATTTTCCTTGGCTGGAAATGTGGGTTTGATGCTGTTTTGTACTTTCTTGAAGCATAATAAATCTCTCTCTCTCTCTCTCTCCCTCTCTCTCTCATTGGGTTTCCCCACATTGGGGTTTTCCCTGGCATTTGCCTAAATTTCTGAGTGTTATTGGGTTGGTGTCCATTGTGTTTTTTTTTTCCGCTGCATATTTTGCTTAGCAATGTGTATTTATGCTTATGGAGATTTCTGAATGTGGTCTTTTGCATTTATGAAGTTTATGAAGACAATTATCTCTAGGTTGCTAAGTGTTTGACAGAATTTCAGTTTGCTGATTTTAGTCATTAAAAATCTACACCACCCACATGATTGCAAGATGCTTGAAGATGAATCACTGATATGTACAACTATATAATGCATATGTAAATCATGAACACATACACACACAATAGGTGCATTCATTGATTGAACTCTCTAAGTGGGCCCTTGCTCAAAGAGATATGATGAATCTCTATGATAATCCTAATTCAAATCTATTGTAACAAGTGATTTCATTAATGAAAGTGATTTGAAAGTCATTTGAAATAACAATAAAACTGTGCAATTCATGTATTCTACTATAGCTAAGATGAATCTAAAAAAACTTGATCTGCAAAGAGGTCTATATATACCTGGTAGTTATTGGATTCTTCAAAGAAGGTACCAAGGGATGTCAAGACTCCACCCAACTAATTTCTCCTCCAAAAATGCAAGTTGTCCTGTGTTGGTTAACAAAAGTATTGGTGGGTTACTGAAGAAGCAAACTATACAATTCATCCCCCTTGTTTCTCGTCCAAATTGATTAGGGTTTCTTTGGTTATGTGTGAAATAATTATTTAAGCCTGACCTTTGAGATTTAAGAGTTATTTTCTCTTTGATGGGTTACAAAGTTTAGAGGATTACACAACCGATTTTCTTAATAAGTTGTTATTACAAAAATGTTGACCATTTATTTTCATGACAAAGTGAATAAAGGACCATTTTGCAATGCTTATAAGGACTCAACAACAATCATAGGATTTCACATAAATTAATAGACAACAATCATAACTCATCATCAAACCTAGCTACTCAACACGTTTCATCAAGTAAACATGAAACTCATATAATTCATCACAAAATGACATAAAAAAATGTCAAAACATATCAATTGTAAGTATTTTAACCAATAAATTGAAATGGCTACATGATTGATATTTTAGAAAATGTTTAATACAAAGGTGGGATATTAATAGATGAAAAGACAAAGAAAAGATGAGAAAAATAACTATGGGACTCGTCATACCCACCAATTGGAGGGTTTCATGCCCCTGTGCAACATAATATGTAATCATTAATCTTTCTCCTTTTCCGTCATCTCTACCTACTGAATACAACATTCCCCAGCTATTGTGGATACTATCTATCTTTCCTTAACCATTGTCTATTTTCCATCATTTCCTCCGACCATTTGTTGTTCTTATACACAAAATTTCCCTAAATCATAGGGAATGAAGTAGGTTAAGCCTTCTTTATGATAATATCTTGAATATTTGATATCTTCCCATATTTTCCACTCATCGAAAATATTATCCTCTCTTGATCCCCTCCAATCATGAATGGGGTGCATTAAGAGTGGAAACTAAAATTTCAACCTTAGATAATTGCACGTAATCCTTTGGAGGTCCTAAGTATATATCTCTTCCCTGGCCAGGGTTGTCCAAAGTACTGGAAATGAATGAGGTTCTCTTATATGTAGCCTATTTAACAATTCATCCCATTGTTCTCTAGCACATCGTGACAAATTTTTTTTTGAATTCCCTACCATTATGTTGTAATTTTCCAATACTTCTAAACTGTCACTTCTCTAAAACATTGAATATTTTAGGGTCCACCACCACCCTAATATGATTCACCCAAACGTCTCTAGGTTTTGTATGTTCTACTCTAACCAATAACTTAATTTCCATAATTTTAGACTTGCATTTCCTTATCTCTTCAATTTATCCTACTCCACTCATTTTTCAATGAAGAGATGAAAGCCCTCAACTATACATCTCCCACATAAGGATTAGGAAAAAATGTGTGCAACTATGGTATTGCATAATTATGTACATAGGATTGATGTTATGTAGATAGAATTGACACATCAAATTCTATCTTTCTGGGGTGTCGGTGAAATATATCTCACATAAATCCCATGGGTTATTTGTGTCAAGTGGTAAATGAGAGGTAATTCTTTCAATCTAGAATTTAAACCATTGTTCTTTCACGTACAATGCATATGCCCAAGCTAGCAGTTTTCAGGATAACAATTTTGCTACATATTTCACTACCTTCTTATTCAAGTCTGGCAATCTCATCACCTCATTAGCTTTCTCCCCGGTTCCTTCTAGTTGTTTCAACAATACCTTCTTCAAACTGGATTTTTCATTCCTTAACTATTTCATATTGTCTAAGTATTCAATAGAATAAATGGCAAGTAATTCATTCAATGAAGAAACTACATGTTCACACTCATTGACTTACATAACTCAATGACCTTATGCTTATACAAATTTTCTCCACTTTGTAGTTGAACTCATAAAATAAGGAGTTGATTCATGAATTCCTCAACTTTTCTGGATGGCATAATTTCTCCAGTAGACATGGTGGGTGCAAAATTTCTCCCTAGTTTCCAGAACTTGAACGTTAGCTCTAACAAATGTTACCAATTTTGGATCAAGGGTTTGTGTGTCTCCGACTTCTTCAAAAATAGAAATTCCAAAACCTAGTAAAATAACAAGATCATCATTTTGATGAGAGTCTCTAATGTTAATTATGGGCTCAAAAAACTATGTCAAGGAATCTACTTCACCAACCCGAGGATGTTTTTATCTTGATTCACCAGTAGGCTTGGTCTCCTTGAATTTTTGTTTATTTCTTCTCCATTTCATATGGCCAAGTGGTTAATGGGTTCTTTAACAACGTTCACAGGCTTTAAAGACTCTTCATTTTGAGAAAATTTTGGCCTCTACCTATGTTGTAGAAAATTGTTCCCATATTATTGTACGTTGTTTCCTCTACAATTCACATATACTACTATCAATTTGATTAATCCATGGTGTACAAAGGCACCATTTCTCCCACACCACACCCTTTTAAACATGCCATGCAATGATTGTAGCAAGAATAAAGGTATGTTGAATAATTGTTGGTTCCTCAAATGCACCAAAAATTTAAAACGTTAGGCGATCGTGACATTTTGTCTCCTCTAATAGGTAATATAAGGCATGATATGGAGTGCAACCTCATCCTAGGGTGTAGTTAATCTATGTATTTTCACCGTCCTACCATTTTCTTCCATCGATTCTCTAGCATGAAAAAAATTGTTTATCACCTCATGGGATGTGGTTTTGTTTTTAAACCATTGTTCTCCTAAACATGATAGACCAAACACCATGAAATGGGATATTTTATACCATCTATGTTAATACCTTCAATTGTAGGAACATTTCCTCTTAATGTTTTAGTGAACTCCATCGCAACAAAGTCACTATAATAGTGGAGTCTATTGAAGAAAATCTCCCCTCTACTTGTTAAAAAATAAGTACCACAATAGGTTTTCTATGGAGGAGTTCCATATTTGCACATTCTCTTTTGTTTAAGACACCTCCCATGTTTGTTGTAGAATCAAGTTCTATAGCTCCATACTATTGCAGAAGTCCAATATCTGTTTATAATTATCCTCTACTATGATTCTACAATTCGAAACAATAACCCTTCAATGTTGGAATTCCCAATTTAAAAATCACGAGTATCACTACTCTTTTGTAGCGTGTGAAGTCTCACATCCAACTCCACCATTGACATCAGAGTGGATGCAAGGCTGGTGGATCTATCTTGTGAGATCATGTTGTTAGTATATTTAGTTATTATAACTCATCTTAAATCATTAGTAATGAATCATGATATCACCCCCTGTTATGCAACAATTAAATTTTGTTACCAAAACATATCAACCATCAATGCAAACTAGAAACTTCCACTTCAATCAGCAATCAATTTCTTTGTTGTTTGATCCAGTTATTGATCAATTACTCTATTTTATGTGTAGTTGTATAGATTTTAGAGTGCTAATGAACCCTCGGTTAAAAAAATAAAATAAAATAAAGATCATCCTCGGGTAACTAGAAGCATAAAATAGATCACCCTAGAAAATAATAGTGATGGGATAATGTGTGGGAGAAAGGGTGGGAAGCATTGCTAGGAAATCATGTGGGGAAATAGTAGCCTTAACAATCTAACTAAAAATGAACTTGCAAAGAGAATTCACTCACATTATAGAAAAAGAGTAGATGAGTATACATGAGCTACATGTAACCGATGAAAGAGTTGTAAGAAGCAGGTTCCACTATCTAGAAATATAGAATCAACAATTGAATTGTGAGAAATTATGCAACATTACTGGTGGAAACAACAATAAGTATGTGTGACAATCTAGAGCAATTATGTAGTGGCATTGGTATCATTAGAAACATGTGCATGTTCAATCTAGAGAAATTATGTACTAGCATTGTTACTCCGATATAAGTCATTAGAAACTAAAAAAATGCAATTTTGTACTGATGGGAGAACTCAACATCAATATGTGTGTAAGTGAAACATGTCGAATAATTACCTAGCACTAATTCTATAGCATGTTGGAGTGTTCTCGAAAGTACCAGAAAACCTAAAAAACCATAAATATGTATTGATTCTATAGCAAGAAGAACATGTACACTACTGGTAAAAAAACTCCTAAGTTTGGTTGTCTTGGAGCAATGACAATTTTTTGATGATATTTCCTTCTTGTTCATTTTTTTGTTTTGTTTTTATTATTATTATTTCTTTTCTAGTAGAGAACTCACCAAGAAGTTGGTTTTCAAGTTGGCTACTGTCTTGTGGCACCCCCAATGGGGTTTTCATCATAATAATTTATTATTTCTGCAAATAAGGACTCACCAACATGCTAGTTTTCAAGAACTCCTTTGTATTATGATGCCCTATAGGGGTTTTATTCATAAGAATTATTATTATGTTTTAGTTTTTTAGATTTTTTTGGTGAGATGGTAAAAATATCAATATGATACTCTTGGATGAAGTTAGTGATTCCTTCAATCACACTTAAATGGTGTGCTTGTACTTGCAATTTGGACACAAATTCCTCCTTGAATAAAGGTTTATTTTAAAGCTTTAACATGTGGTTGTAGACTAGGAGTGGGGTCCCATCTTCATTATTAATATGAATTTGAACTAAGCCATTAATGAAGAGTTTGTTACTCTCATAAGGACATAGCCATATATATTGATTTTACTATTAAATTCATTTAAAATATAATCATATATTAACCTACACTCATAGGCCATTCTTATCCACTACTTCTCCCTTATCTCTTTATTAGCTTATCATCAAAATTTATGGGTTGGTTGATCTCCACCCTTGATTGTGCCTTATGATCAATGGTCCAAGTTCTCCTAGCTACTATAAGTTGAGGCAATTGGTCTTGAATCCAAGAGGGTGGAGGGTAGCTTATGATATTCATCATTAGCCTAGACCCTAGGGGTCCTTTGGCTAGATCATTTATATGCTTGAGAGTGGTATGGATCCCATTTGAACTCCATACATATTTATTCTCTAACAATTGTAATTGGGAGAGTTATATGAAGGATGGAATGCCTTGCTTCCATTATTTTTTCCCCACATTTACATTTTCAGCATGCTAATTAATCAAATTGAGCATTCATTTTTCTAAATTTGATTTCCATTTGGGCTAGATCTAAAATTGAATATTCATGGGTGCACTTTAGATCTATACAAATGGTGCATTCTTTAGTTGATTTGACAATACAAATGTGTTTGGAGTGGTTTAATTATCCACTATCAACCATTTGTTTACCATAATTGGCCTTCATTCTCCTAATATATTGAGGATTTATTCTAGTAGATGTGGGTCATCCATTCAATGCAATATCTTTTTAAATTAGTTCTTCAACCATACACCAAATAAATTTGATATCAAATATTATGGATTTGATCATTTGGTTATAATAATATGTTATTGTTGATCTGTTTTCCTATCAAGGACAAGCGTCAACCTTGTAGGGTATTCTCACATGAATGGAGATATCCTCTACATTTTTAAAGAGGTGGTTCTCCTCTCTTTCTCACTCAGATGATAATCATATTATGGTTCTAGATAACCAAATTCTCTTTCATCAAACATTTAATGCGTGTGAGTGGAATAAGAAGTAAAAACACATGAAGATAAAAAAATCTCATGGTAAAAATTTGACACAAGGAAAAAAAAGTGAATTTGTTTATTCCACCATAACCATATCCCATATCATAGCAAGAGAAATACAAATACTTGAAGCAAGACACACAGAACATAAAGCAACATAAATGGTCCTTTCCAGATAACTTTAAATGATTTTGTACCATTCATATCATAAGGATGTAAAGGAGACACATACTTGATATTTCATGCTTTAATAAAAGTTAGAAACCACAAAAGTCATGAGCTCCCAAGATATCTCTTTGTGGAGTTTAAATAAAACAATACATACAAATTTGTTGTTCAAGATCAAACAAAGTGTGTGCAAAATCGACACTACATAGTATTCATGATACTTAAATGAGAAAATATGAAATGTGTTCATCCAATTGGATTGGGATTAGACTCCCATGGACCATATATTAAGCAAAGGAAACCTACAATACAAAACTAGGTAGTCAGAAATCGGCCTTGCACACAAACAAAATATAAATGTGTAACGTACCCCATTACCAGCAAATACAAAAAATTGCTCGAATGCCAATCTATGACATACCCTTGGGTACCTCAATATTTCACTTTCTTGACTAATTTCTAATTTATGATGCCAATTATTAAAATCAAGAAGCATGATACATGCACACGCAATTAACAAGAACATGATAAACCATAAAAGAAATGGTTAATATGCCATGCACAACATTAACAACATATATGCACAATATAAACACATCTCAGAGATAATTAATACATAACGAAATATAAATTATAGAGAAAACACAGAGAGAAATTATCTTTAAACAAACCATTCACCAATTGGCTACATGTGTCGGATGTTCCACCCAACCTTAGGCTCTATTGCACATAAATTTATACAACAATCCACCCCCGATTTGAGGCTATGAATCCACAAAGACAGGTCCTAGGCCGACTCTAAAACACACAACAATCAACTAACAATCTCTCACATTTTGTTCAACCACACATAAATCTTATTTTACCATCTCTCTTCCCCTTCAACCTGCACAACCCAAAGAAATGAAACCAATTCTTTGCAATGCGGTCCCTCAACTTGTTCCACTTCTTTCTAGAGCTTTAGTGCTACTGGTCAGGAAATATCAATGCTGGAAACTCCAAGGAATCTCAATTGTAGATAGTTCTTTCACAACTACCATCATTCTCATGAACACATGTGTAACATCCCCTAGCTTAATCAAGGAACATTACCATGTGGAAATACCCATAATCCAAAATTTTCTATTAACTAATCTTGTAGCTTACCAACTACAAGAATACATGCAGATTTAACCATTCGACTACCATTAATTAAATGCAACTACAACATGTTAAATACGCATGAATGTAACTAATAAATTTATTACAACAACATATAATTCATTCTCATGCACATAGTAAAAATAGACAACAATTAACTCATAAGTAACTAAGAAAAACAAATAAACACTTATATTTTTTAAATAGTTGTGCAACCAACTTCTTGGGATGTCAGACATTCCACCCAACCATATACTTGTTGTTTTAGATCTCAATAGAAATTCAACCCCAAGTTAGGGCTAGGAATCCTCAAAAGAGGGTGGTTCTCACAATCCACTCACAACTCAAATATATCACAACCCACTGGTATTCTACTACAGATATCCTGATTTCCACAATCTCTCTTCCTTTTAATCTTCTCGGCCCAAGAAATGTATCCCTTCACTTCTCTTATTCCACCGATCATCCCATTCATCTATCAGAGTTTATCTGGAATAGGTAACCAGGAATCTCACTAATAGGAACTCTAGGGAACTCATTGCTAGGAAAAACTACCAATAAAACAACAACAATCACTTGTTGTTATAGTGCAACTCATATAGGAGTCCACTCTTCAGGACTGACAACTTGGTTCTTCTACAATCCTGACAACTTTCTTCTTTAGTCTTCAACAAATCCAAAAATTCTCCAAAATTCTCCCTTCGTTGTTGTTCCGGCTCTAGAGCTCTTGTTTTTCCTTGTTTTACCCATGCTCATCCAAAAAGATGACTATCCAAAAACTTCTCATTCTTCATGTTGGTCCTAAGGTCTGCACCTAATGGCTAAAGGGAAAATCTAGGCCACCTATCAGTTTAGAATGATTACTTCTTTTAACTTTTTGTTGGTTGGTCAGAGGGTTGTTCTATCAAGACAAAGTCAAGGTTGGGTTGGAAAAACGATATGGATGAGGGCTCTCCTTGGCTGATGGCACACTAATGACAGACCAGTGAAATAATAGAAAACAAAGAAAAACAACAAACTACTCAATGAATAATTTGTTGCAAGAAGTTCAATACTTAAAATATCATTTCAAGACATCAAACATGTATCAAAACACAATAACTCCCACAGGTTGCAGAAAACAAATCTTCACCAAAGGATTAGTTGTTTGGTTGGTTGCATATCAGTAAAAATAAGTCATACAATAGCCGAAAGGAAATGAAATGTATGTTGCACAAATACAAATATGTATTCAAGATAAGAATGAAAACACATGAAGAGTTGAATGAAACAATGTCATCAAGAATATGTTCACCAGGTAGAGATATTTAATCCATGCATAAAACCGGTCCAACCAGTCTGTTGTATTGCTATTCTTTCCTAAAAAATTTGACCTTTACAATATCCAAAAACTAACTATTTAAAATAGATGCAGAGGCTCTCGTCCTCAGGGGACTGAGACCTAAATTTAGGGAACTATTCATAAATCAAATAATTAACTTCAGTAAGACACTGGACTAAATCAGAAAGAGTGGTTCTTATCACACACAGAAGACCACTCTTGCATCTAATTTAGGAAAATGATGGACTTAATAAAATAAAAATACTACTGTCTCTACAACAGAACTGGTGCATGTGATGGAGGAACTGAGTGGCCGAAAATAGGCCTCAGAGTGATAGAGTAGGGATTTGTGTTGAACGATGAAATGTATGTGAGCTTTTGGAGGCCATTGGAGATAACCAGCTGCATGAGCAGAGTTTGCTGAAGTGTTTCTGAAAGTAATATGCATCGACCTGTGACTGAGACTTAACTCTCTGTCTATGCCTGAGCTTTTGGAAGCCAAGCACACTCGGTATTGACCCTGTTAGCTGCCATCTGTACCTGTGGAATACCTTTTCTAGAATGGTTGTCGGCCCATCGGGCATGAGGGGAGACGTGGAGGCGAGCATCCAATCGGGAGACGAGATGAATGGACGCAAGGGTAGATGACGTGTGAAGATAGATGTCAAAGTGAGAGGAGATGTGAATACGATGGAGGTATCAAGAGTATGGAGTTGGCAACATGTAGTGATAGATACAGGTGGCGTGTAGGGAGAGGAGGAGTAGATAGGTTGGGAAGTGAGTGGAGAACATGTGGCGAAAGGCGAGAGGGGGGTGGTATTGAAAAACAAATCGGGAGGAACTCAGAGGCGGGGGGGTAGGCGGTAAGTGAATTAGAGAGGGGGGTTCTAAGTTCTTGAGGATATTCCATGTNCGTTAAAGGTAGAATGGTCGGGGGGGTATGAGTTGCGATAAGGACCGTTGATATGGAGAGGTGGGCCACTGTCGATGGAGATCAATGTGGGGGTTATCAAAGGACAAGTGTTGGGTGGTGAGAGGAGTGAGAGTAGTGAGTGGGATGAGCGGAGATGACATGGAGGTGATGCGGTGATCTGATGTCATTCAAGCACATGATTGCAGAATTTATTGAGGGTGGTTTGGATCCAGACCGCCTTTGGGCCCGCAATCCACCATGAGCTACCACGTACCCTTCCAAAAATACCATGGTTCTAATTGCGAGACCGCTTAGGGAAATTAATTCTTGAGCAGTTTACATCCCCGCAATGAAGCGTGTTCATTGTTTTGATGACGATCTGTGATTTGGGTTATATTTACCTGTTGCAAGCATCTACTGTTCTCGTTGTCTTGGGATCAATGGTCCAGATTCACTTCATACTTTCAGGCTTCGGGTGTTTTGAATGTGAAACACCCAAAGGGAAATATCTGAAGTGAAATATCTGCTACCACGTGTCCCCTCTGATGGATGGTCTAGATTTACTTTGGGACTTCGTGTGTCTGGATCTTTGATACTTTCGAATGTGAAACATGAAAATCTTTTGGAGGAAAATCCCTGAAGTGAATGATTTGTTTCCGCGTATTGTGACCAACGAACGATCCAAATTCTCTTCGAAAATCTAGGCTTCGGGAGTTCGGTATTTTATGAATGTTAATCTCAGAAAACTCTCGAAGTAAAATTGCCGAAGCGACGTGTCAGGTTCTTGGGACTTCAGCTCTTCGACTCTTCGGAGGCTTCAGGTCTTCAGGAACTCAATACTTCAAACATGATATTAAAACCCATGCGATTCTAGAACTCGAATGAATGAGAGTCGTTGATCTATTTGACCTGATGTATCTCCACCGTCGAAAATTAACCTGTTTCATCCCACAATCTGAGCTCGAAATTTTTTTCTTTGGATTGTTGCGTCCTGTGCACGGACATTTCCTGTGCATAGAAAGGGCTTGGTAGACCTGCGGTAAGCTCAATCAATGGTGCACGTGATGACAAGCATTCTGAAACAAATATGACATGTATTTTATCCTTCCATAAAAAAAGAAACATAAATACACGAAGACTAAAAAACAAATAAGGGACACGACACTCAGCAGTGGGAAACTGACTTAACCAACCAGAAAAAGGAAAAATTGATGAAGGCATAGGAAAAAGAGAGGAAAGGCAGGGGATGCAGACCTATGTTAAAACACTAGATCCAACTGAGGATAGCTCGTCCCTGTGAGGTGCTAATAATTGTAGATCAGTGCCTTAAGATTAGATAACTTCTCTTACCTTTCATCACTTACCCTCATTTCTGTTTGTCATCCCCGCGTATTTGTTACTGTCCATCAGCCATGCATTTTATTGAATTAGAAACTGAAACTACACCCCAGTGCCTTGTTGGGCTATGGAGTCTTTATTCACACACAACTAACTAATCAAAAGAAACAATAAAGGAAAGCGTCTATGGTACAAGAGGGACCTTCTCCCATCCTCAAACAAAATAGTGTTTCAGGAAGCGCCCATTTATTGGGACTCCAAAGATCTTTGTATCATCTAGATTGTGCAGGATGAACATGTTGTTGTCCAGAACTTCAATCACCTTAAAAGGAACAAACCAGAGGTTGTTGAATTTACCATTCTTGGACTTGTCATCCCTTCTGACATCCCACCTCAAAACTAGGTCACCTTCCTGAAAAATCTCCTTCTTGGTTTTCTTATCAAAGGTTGATTTGATATTGTTCTAGTATGCTTTTTTCCTCTGATCTAGTGTTTCTCTTATTTTCTGAACTTCTATAATCTGAAAGATTCTCGTTTGGTTGTCATTGGGTTCCTCAATGTCCTCCTAGAAGAATTATAGGACTGGTATACCAAGCTGAGTATGAAAAACAACATCTATGTCATAAACAAGTTGGAATGGTGAGGTTCATAGAGACTTCTTAGTGTTGATCCTGTCAGCCCATAAGGAATATTTGAGTTTAGAGTTCCAGGATTTCTTGCTTTCAGTCAACAAATTTTTAATGATCTTGATGAGTGTCTTGTTTTATGATTCTGCCAAGCCATTTCCCTGAGGGTAATAGGGTGTGGAATGTGTCAAGGAAATGTTGTGACTACCACAGAAGTCAATCATGGTTTGGACTTGAATGCTTGGGGATTGTCTGTAACAAGCTTACTGGGGCAACCAAATCTGGAAAAAATATTAGTTTCCAGGAAATGCATGATTACCTTGTCTGTGGCATTGCTGGTGGGCACAACCTCAATCCATTTGGTGAAGTAGTTGGTGGTAGTGAGGATCCACTTGTGTTTTCCACTAGACGGTGGATTTATTTTTCCTATGAAGTCTAAACCCCCTTGCTGAAACAGACTACTGGATTTGATAGGTTTGAGGGGCGGTGATAGTAACTTATGTTTCCTTGCAAAAATATGACATTCATTACAGGCTCTAATAGTGGAAAACACATCAAAGAAAAGGATGGGCCAGTAGTGTCCTGCCCTCAGGATATTGAGCGTTGTGGCCTTACAATGTTGGTGCCCTCCACACACTCCTCTATGCATTTCCTTTGTGACTTGTTAGGATTCATTTCCATCAAGGCATTTTAACAGAATGCTAGAAGGATCTCTCCAATACAAGATCTGGTTTGAAATGCAGAATTTGATGGCTTTCAACTTGAGAGATTGTTATCAGACTAATCGATAGGTGCGGACACTAACAGATCTCCCTAGATCCACCTAGATCTAGAACAAAATAGGACAGGACATGACTCTTTCCCT
>JASDQU010220502.1:0-17147 GCA_032191745.1 Picea mariana
ATGTACAATTCACTTTGTCATCTTCAAAAATTCATTTCTCCTCAACCATGAGGATCCACGTGACGTGCCACATACCACCGGAAAGAGCATGATGTATAATATCCATCCATGGGTGTTGTATATTCATTTTCATTTTCCTTCATGTCCAAATAACTTCATCAATCTTCTGGTCCAAAACCCATGACTAGGGTTGACATCAATGACAACAACCAATCTTCCAACAAGGGGGAGAAAAAGCGCACGCGACAGGAATCGCGGAAGGGGGAACCGGAGGAACTCCAAAAAATACAGCGAGTCTTGAGCAGAGGAGAAGGAGAGTAACCTTTGTCTTTGACTTCCGACAAGCGGGAAGTAGGAGACTGAGTCTTAAAGCCTCGTGGTCTAGCTCGGGGGTGGCTAGTGGTAAATTCGTTGGGAGTCGCTAAGCCTACGGTTGGGTGGAAATGAGCATCCCTCTCAGCAGTTGCATTACACCTGGTGTTTTCTGATAAGTATTTATGTCCTGTATTTTAAATTTAATATTCCTGGAATGCATGCTCATGGTTGTACACTCACAAATTGGTTTCTGTATAGAAGTGTTTGCCTAGTGTTCTGATCGGAAATGGTGGATGAATGTTTATACGTGTATGACCATATTCGGTTCATATATATATATATATATTGAACAAGTTCAGATTTCGAGTCTGTTCTCGGGAGATTTGTCCCATTTACTTAACTCATGCGATGCTCTGGTTGGATTTCCCCGAAGGCACCTCCTTCCGGGAAAGTTCCCTCACCATACAGAGAGGAGTGAGTTCCTTAAAGGGACTACCGTTTTAGTAAACCCATGAATTTGTTTCATCCCTGTCACCGAAAGTAGCTCAGCGAGGATACCTCTCGATATTTCAGAGTTTCGGCACCTGAGAATCCTAAGGGTCAGTTTCCTTGTATTCTCCAATTCCGAAATCCCAATATGAGAAACCCTGAAATGATACAGCGTGAATAGATTTTGATATTTCGGAGCTTCGGCACCCAGAAATCCCAAGGGTCAGTTTCCTTCTATTCGCTAGTTGCGAAATCCCGATATGGGAAACCCCGAAATGATACAACGTGAATAGATTTTGATATTTCGGGGTATTGACACCCGGGAATCCCAAGGGTCAGATTCCTTGTATTCGCCAGTTGGGAAATCGCGATATGAGAAACCCCGAAATGGTATAGCATGGTTAGAGTTTGGTGTTTCGGCACCCGGGATACCCAAGGGCAAGTTTCCTTGTATTTGCCAGATGCGAAATCCTGACTTGTGAAACCCTAAAATGAACTTAGCGTTATATATATATATATATATATATATCGGCGTTTCAGAGTTTCGGCTCCTGGAAACTCAAGTACGAGACCTCCTATCCTCGCATATTGCGAAATCCCGACTTGCAAAACCCCGAAATGAACTTAGCATTATATATATGTATATATCGGCGTTTTGGAGTTTCGACTCCTGGAAACTCAAGTGCCAGACCTCCTGTCTTCTTATATCATGAAATCTCATCTTGCGAAACCCCGAAATGAGCTTAGTAGATATATGGGTTTCGGTGTTGGAGCACTCAGGAAACCGAAGAGTATGAACCCTCATCTTCATACAATGCGAAATCTCGGTACGCGAAGTCCCGGTAGGTGAAATCCTGAAGTGGCTTGGTGTGAATAGGATTTCAGGTTTCGAGGTTTGAAGAGTCGAAGAACTCAACTCCCTTGCATTGTGAACTCCCGATTCCCGAAGTCCTGAAATGCGAAAGGCGCCTCTTGGCTTAGCCCGGGGTCACAACCGATGGACACATGGAAGTGAAGCCTACACTTGGTGCGTGAGTTGTACACGACAGATTTTCAATGAAAGAACCAGTGAATTGGTTTGGTGAAGGTCCTGATTTGAAGACCTAGACTACGCTAGAACCTCGTAGGAATTCGGGAACTCTCTCCCTCGATAAAGAAGGAGAAAGAAAAAGGCGAAAAATCTTAGTTCCCATAGTGGGTGTGTTACACGCTTGTTGTCAGTTAACACTTCCACTTACGCTATCCTACCACTATGCTTGATCATCGGTTGAGAATGTTGCCGAATTATCTTAGATCAACGATCAACGTTGACTTCGACCTTCGGTGCTTTGGGTGATTTATTCTACACATACCTTCAATCTTCTGAAGTCCATTTCACTGAAGTAGATCATATGGTTGGATTTCATTTGCACGATGAACGGTTCTCGATCGTTTCGAAACTTCGGGACTACGGGAATTTGTTGGTGGCAAAACTACCGAAGTACATACTCATGGAGTGACGTAGTTGTGGACGTCACTTGTTGACATGGCACTGACCGAGTGGCTACCACGTGTCACATAGGTTCGTGACTTACGCATACCTAGAATGCTAAAATCACCTTGACACTTGTCACCATTTGATTGTGCCATGTGTCCTTGCTGACATGGATCTCCTGATGTGTGTGTTACGTGTCTTCACTTCGTGACTTCGGAACTTTGGCCTTCGGGTGAATTTACATGTTCTCAACACATTCTCACCGAAGTAGTCATCATCGAAGTTGACCACGATCCCGATCCAATGGTCGAGATACTTCCCAAAGTAAGAATGAAAGACTACTGTGTGTCATCTCTTATGAGCTTCAAGTGCGTCATCTCTTCTACGCTTCTGATTTGTTTCATCGCTATTTCTCTTAAGCTTTTTTAATAACTGTTTTATGCATTTTGTTCATACCAACTCATCATTATAATGTAATGACATCAGCTGTTGACATCAATGACAATATGTCCAACATCAATTTCAAGGTTTAGGGTGTCGAGAAACCTAATAGGGCATGTAGAGAAATTTTAGGTTCCTTATCCGAATTTTAGGGGGTATATGGTTTAAATTTGGATGCAAAAGTCATAAAGCTATAAAACTAATAGATTGTCAATGTGGATCAAGGATATGCCCACCTCCTCATTAATTAATTGGGCTAACAAGTTGCCCATATGGGTCAAAAAGAGTCTCACATCTCCATTGGGTTTTATTTTGCATTACTTAGTTAGTTGGGTAGTTATATCTATTATTATAATAATAGAGACTCATTTAATGAGCTATTTCCATTATTGTGTTGGGTTTTGTTTTCCACTACTTAGTTAGTTGGGTAGTTAGATCTATTATACTAATAATAGAGACTCATTTAATGAGCTCTTTTTTACTTTATCCAATGGACTATTTTGTAATGCTATATAAAGGCCTAACAAGCCTTCTCATAATATCAAGTTACTCATTTTGGCTTCTCTCATATTTTCTATTGTTCATTGTGAGATTAATTACCTATGAGTGATTTACTAGTAATTAGTTTTAGAGGTGAGGCTCATCTTTCAGCCTCACCTCCCAAGTACTTCATTTACATGTTTTTTTTGTCCATGCTTTTTTTCATGCAATATTGGCATGTCTAAGCTCCTCCTCTCTCAACATTCAAGCCATCCAAATCTCAACCCCCGAGATCCAGATCAATGGTATCAAAGCAGGTACGCTGTCCATCAGAACAAGGGTTTGAAGCATGTTGCGGGTTCAAACATTTGCAACAATCACCAACCTCTTTTTGATATTATCGGAATCCATTTGTCAAGCCACACACTATAAGCATCACAATTGGTCCACAGGCAACACAGGCTTTGTTTTTACCCTCGGATCTTTGTTCACCATTACAAGGAGAACCATACATGGATTCACTACATCCATACATGGATTCACTACATATATACATGGATCCACTACATCCATTGGTCTGCAACATTTTCAACAAATTTGCAGGGTGTTCATGCTACCCACGGAGGTTTCACAACCTCTACAACATCCCATGCTGCTCTACAAACCCTTGGCATATTTTGTGGCCCTCCACACTCAACCAACTTCAAATAGGTTCTGCAACCTCTCAACGGAATTTTAGAGGCTCTACCATATCTCATTGCAAATATCTCTTCAAGATCTCAAATGGGTATTTCGCAGAATCTCATTTGGATTCCTGGTTTGAGAGATATCATCAATTGAATCTCAACACGTATTTGACCCAAAGAGGCCGCGCATACCACCATCTTCAACGAGATTTTTCTCCTTGCTTAGGAAACTATAGAAGGAGTTCCACATATGGCTGAAAATATCTCTTCAAGATATCAAATAGTTATTTCACAGAATCTCATTGTGTTTCCTTATTTGAGAGATATCATCGATTGCATATAAGCATGTATTTGACCCAAGGAGGTCATGCATACCACCATCTTCAAAGGTCTTTTTGTCCTTGCTCAAGAAACTACATGATCCGGATTTTTTCGGGACGAAATGGGAGCAGAGATATAATAAAGAATTGCACAGATATATCGGGGATATCCAATAATACCACAGAAATGTATCAGAGATGCAACCATAAACATAGAGATACAGTAATACACAATTTCTATTAATGAAAGAAATGTACAGAGACTGTAAAAATACAGCGTGGAAGACTCGCTAGAATGGTGGCAGCTTATCTCTGAGAAGAGATGTGACAGCTACTCGCATTTACAAGAAGATGAATACAATGAGGCTCTTAAGGCCTTTTTACAATAAACAGGAATGTCTTAAACCCTAACCCTAGGAGATGAAGCGCCAACAGTCATGTGGGCCCCGTTTGGGTAAGTCAGTACATCAACTTCCCGAGGTCGTAACTTTGGCATACTATCTTCGTTTGACGCACATGATACATCGTTAGAAACATCTATCTGAGGACTACAACTGCTCATAGTAAATATGCAGTCCGAAATGGACTCATATTCGTCGAATGTTTTGATGGGTGTTATATATGCACTAAAAACACAGTAAAAACCCTCAATTAAATTGTCAACCCGGGTTAAATAAACTTAGAGTTGTAGCAAAATATATGCCAAAGGTAGAAGGGTTGGTAGGAGTATAGTCTAACTAATGAAGCCAACTATCTAAGGCTAATCTACTCAAGCAAAACCTAACTAATGAGCAAACCCTACTAAATAACTTGAAACTAGGTAACCTAAGTACTTTTGGGCCAAGGATCGATGGATAGTTCCTAAGAAAGCAAGTAAAACCCTATGTAAAGAAAACTAGTTCAACAATAAGCAATAAGCAACTATCTAAGCATATCAATAAGCAAATGACAAAAGCAAACTATTTTAACTTGCCAACCTACATT
This sequence comes from Picea mariana, assembly GCA_032191745.1. Taxonomy (NCBI): domain Eukaryota; kingdom Viridiplantae; phylum Streptophyta; class Pinopsida; order Pinales; family Pinaceae; genus Picea; species Picea mariana. The sequence continues at coordinate 5,190 of JASDQU010220502.1, forward strand.
CAATGAGAAACTACCCTATGAAAGCAAATAAATAAACAAGCAAGCAAAGACACCTATCTAACCTATTAAAGCAAATAGACAAGTAAGCAAAGACAACTATCTAACCTACTAAAGCAATAGACAAATAAGCAAAGACAACTAACTAACCTACTAAAGCAATAGACGACTATCTAACCTACTAAAGCAAATAGACAAGTAAGAAAAGGCAATTAACTACTGCAAGTAATCAAAGTAAAACTTCTCATTGAACAACTATCTAGCCTAAGAGGCAAGTGGACTAAATGCTCAATGCAAAACTATTTCTAATGCGTGAAAGGAAATCTAAGAGACAATTGGACTAAATTCTCAATGCAAAACTATTTCTAATGCATGAAAGGAAATCTAAGAGGCAACTGGACTAAATGCTCAATGCAAAACTATTTCTAATGCATGAAAGGAAATCTATTTTATCGAAAGCAAGAAGAACTACCAACTAATGCTTAATCTATGATAAGCAAACTACTATATAATCTATCAAAGCAAAGATTATCTATCCTACATCAGTAATGAAACCATCTTCTAAATTATGAAAGCAAGAAATTATCTCTTCTAATCTACAAAAGCAAGAAACTATCTCTAACCTACGAAAGCAAGAAACTATCTTTAACCTATGACAATTCAAATATAATGTTGGTGGTTGTGTGAAGACAAAAACAATATTAAATACCCTGCATGTTCATTTATTAACCATCAACAACATAATGAGATCATCATTATACTTCTATTCTACATAGGCAAAATTCATACTTAAACTCATTCATTAACTAAGAACTACAATTGCAATCTAATTCTAGGCAAGAAATTACGTAACATGAAACTATGCTATGTCTATTCTAACAATTCAAACTGCAAATAAGGAAATGACTAAAAACAGAAATTTAAAACATGATATTAAAAAGAAAACTAACAGCTTATATTAATCAACAACTAAGTAAGCAAGATCTATATAAAACTGAAATAAGCAATCTATCATTAAAAACTAGAATTAACTCTATCCATCCATCAAATCCTTGTCAATTAAAACGCTATTCTATGCTATTCAAAACTATGTTTTAAACTTGATTCTAAAATCTTAAATAAAAACATAATCTAGTATTTAACTACACATGGGGTTAGTCTAGGAGTCTGTAGATCCGTTCCTAACTACGAGATTAATGCATGCTAACACAATTCATCATACTAACCTGCAAAAGAGAGTCAAAGCAAATTAAATTATAACAGCAAACTAATTAACGTAATAAAAATGCATGTACAGGAAATAAAGAGAGACAACTAAACTATAAAAATGCATAAATAAACTAAAGAAGAGTTACCAAACTGTTGGTGGGTCGGCCCCCCAGCAAGTCGTGGTCACTCTCTAAAAGCACACCACGAGCTCAACAAGATGAATTCACCATTAAAATGCAGAAACACAGTTTTATATAATTATGGCAATTGAAAAATACAAAGACAGAGCCAAAATCGTTTTTGGCTCTAACACACGACTTTTTCTACTACTTAACAATTATCTGACCACCGCGGTGGTATTTATAATGTTTACAGACCAAGTGGTCGACCACAGGAGGTTCGAACCACTTCTAAAATTGGCAAATTTCATTAATGGTGCCCTAACTGCCGAAACAGAGAGAGCCAATAATCACCCACCATAACAACCCAAAATCGAGTTGTCAAGAGTTCAATAGTTGGAGGGGATAAGGATTAACAAAACCCATGTTCCCGATTCGCCCATCATTGGCCGCTAATACCATAACCGCCAAGTCGCGCTCCATTTTTGTGCAATATGCAGTGCTCGAAGGAGTGTCGGATCGGGTATCGGAACGAGTGCTGGAATGAGTGTCGGAAGCAGAAACGTAGTGCATTTTCCCCCTGTAACATCAAAAAATGTGAATCATATTCTTAGAAGCATGAAAACATGATAAATTATGCTCGATACAATCATTAAACATGAATCATACGTACCTTATGTCGATCATACCGTTTTATCATAAAATTCTTCAAAAAGCTCCTTCAAAAGATGAAAAACACATATGTACATGTGGCAAAAGTGCATAATAACCGTCATAAAAGTGATCATAGCTCGGGCCCAACATGTTTGATGCCCAAAAAACGTCATTTAAGGCCTCAAAACGGCTCTGGAAGTTCAGGACCCGAAAAAACTGCCAAAAATAGTAAATTGTGCTACAATTAAGGAAACTAAAAAACTGAAAGAAACAATGGTGGGGGTCCAAGTGGAATAGGCAAGTGGCCACAAATATCCACCTTGATCAATCCTCTCTCCTTAGGAAGCAATGGTCTCCATTGCGTTGAGGTTCCCGGGGGAGAGAGAGAAGCGTTTGTTGAATCTGAATCTTGGTGAGTTGCTTGCCTTGCTGGAGACGTCACATTGCTCGGTTTGTGGAAGGTTGTCACGACCCTGTTGCTGGAGGGGTTGATTTTGTTCAACAAGTCAAGCTACATGAGAGGATTGTGTGCAAAAGGAATCTTTGCGCTTTTCTACAACCTTGTTGACCTGCTTCTGTTGGATAAAAGGTGCTTGGGGAGAGGTTGTAGTGGTTGCAATGTCCTTTTGCTCACCTTTTGAATAGATTGTGAAGAAGATGAATTTTGCAGTATCAGATACTACCTTGCAGCATTGTTTAGGTGGAACAATAGTTGAAACTACCTCTGGTATTCTGTAGAGATGACTCCCCATAGAAACAATGACACTGTGGGGTTGAGACTCATAAACAACATGGCGTTTCCACATATATGGCTGGCCCAAGAGAACATCACAAACATCTAGTGGGGCAACATCACATAACACCTCATCCTTTAAGGGTTGGATGTCGTATGACAATCAACACTGCTGGCTAACACAGAGTTCTCGTCCTTGGCGAAGCCACCCGATGTTGTATGGTTGCGGGTGTGGTGTTGTCAACAATCCTAATTGTTTGACGACCTTTGTTGAGATGAGGTTCTTCTGGATTCCACTATCAACAATAAAATGCAGCGGGGTTCCCTTCACCCACATTTTTGAATGAAAAAGGTTCTCCCCCTCTTCAATATTTGTTGGTTCTTCTTGTTGAATTGTTGCGGTCGTGACAATAGCAGTGGGGTCTGCGTCGATGATCTGTCTTTTACCAGTATTTCCATAATCAGATTTTGAATCAGGTTTCGACACCTTGTCTTTGATCTCAGCCACCAATGACTCTTTTTAGCGACATTCATCGGTGTTGTGCCAGGGGCTTTTGCAGAAATCGCACCATTTTTCGGTGTCCTCCTTTGTCTTCCCGTAACCCTTCTTTTCATGTGGCTTAGACTGGTTTTCTGGGAGCTGTTTGTTAGGGCCATCTTTCTCATACTTTGGTTGTTGTGGATTTGCAGATCTGAACTCCCGTTTGTTTTGGTTCCTAAAAATTTTCTCGATTTTAACAGCATATCGATATGCAGCACCGAGCGATGAGATATCCAAAAAATCCATTTCAGTTTGGATGTATCTGTGTAGAGCCCCATGGTATTTCAAAACCAAATGTCGCTTAGAGTCTTTGATACCCAACTTGGTGCATAAGGTATGAAAGATATTGGTGAACTCTGGCACTGCTTGGCCCCTCTCTTGCTGCAGTGTGGTCCATCTCATGTACTGGTCCTCATAGTTTCCAACAAGGTAATATTGTTCCTTTACCGCATCCACAAAAAATTCCCAAGTGGGCTCGGCGCCATATATTCCAGACTCCTCTGTTGAACTTTTCTCCCAGTAAGTTTCCCACCAATGTTTGACATGGGGGAGAGCTTTAAGGAGTGCGAAGGTGATCTTTTCCCTATCGAAAAAATTATGAACATAGAAATAACCTTCTAACATATTTAACCATTTGTCTAGGGCATTCGCATCTATTTGACCTTCAATTATGGGAATATCAAAATTAACCTATACCTTGAAAGGAGAGGTGCTTCCAAAGTGGTTGTTTGATGAAGATGCACCTATTGTTATCGACAGACGTTGAAGGATGTGGGAAAAATTCTCCATCATTTCGTTCCTCTGTCACGTGAGAGCTTGCTCAAGAAACAGATTGATAGGATCGTCTGCTCCATCGTTTTTCTTTTCTTTCGCCATGGAGGATTTCTTGGGCATGCAAGAGCGATTTTCTTCAAGAGAGACAAGCTTGAGACCCAACTTTCCATACTCGGACTTCATCGGGGACATGCACTGAAAAAACGATCAAGAGCAGCCTGCTCTGATACCACTGATCCGGATTATTTTTGGCACGAAATGGGAGCAGAGATATAATAAAGAATTGCATAGAGATATTGCGGATATCCAATAATATAATAGAAATGTATTAGAGATGCAACCATAAACATAGAGATACAGTAATACACGATTTTCATTAATGAAATAAATGTACAGAGACTGTAAAAATATAGAGTGGAAGACTCGCTAGAATGGTGGTAGCTTATCTCTAAGAAGAGATGTGACGGCTACTCGCATTCACAAGAAGATGATTACAATGAGGCTCTGAAGGCCTTTTTACAATAAACATGAATGTCTAAAACCCTAACCCTGGGAGATGAAGCGCCAATAGTCATGTGGGCCCCGTTTGGGTAAGTCAGTACATTAACTTCTCGGGGTCGTAACTTTGGCATACTATCTTCGTTTGATGCACATGATACATCGTTAGAAAGATCTATCCGATGACTACAACTATTGATAGCAAATATCAATTTTAAAACGGACTCCTATTCGTCGGATGTTTGATGCCAAAAAAACGTCGTTTAGGGCCTCAAAACGACTCTAGAAGTTCAGGACTCAAAAAAACTGTCAAAAATAGTAAATTGTTCTACAATTAAGGAAACTGAAAAACTAAAACAAACAATGGTGGGGGTCCAAGTGGAATAGGCGGGTAGCCACCAATATCCACGTGGATCACTACAAAAGGATTTTCACATATGGCTAGAAAGATCTCTTCAAGATCTCAAATGGGTATTTCTCATAATTTGATTCCATTGTCTGGTTTATGAGATATCTTTGTTTGAAGCAGCACATGTCTGTAACCAGTCAAGGAGATCCCACCTCCTCATTAATTAATTGGGCTAACATGTTGCCCATATGGGTCAAAGAGAGTCTCACCTCTCCATTGGGTTTTATTTTGTACTACTTAGTTGGGTAGTTAGATCTATTATTATAATAATAGAGACTCATTTAATGAGCTCTTTCCTTTATTAGTCCCTGTCGAAGGCCCAGGGACTATAGCAATGAGTTCATCGTTGAACTCATATTAGTTTAGGGTTGACTTTCTAATTTTTCAAAAAGTGTAATGTTTAACTTAGGATATTTGTATTTATTTCTTTTAAAAAATATACATATATATATTTGTTAAAAATTTATTGGCTTGTAGGTTTAAAGTGTTATTGTCGGCTTCACTTCTTCCAATGCTTATTTGGAATGCTTTAATTACTTTTTAGATATTTTAATTAAAGTTTAGAGCTTTACTTAATGTTTAGACCTGCGTAAACTTCATTTCAATCAGTTGAAATTATGGTTAACTATTTATGATTGTCATTCAGGCCTTTATTTATGATTGTCATTCAGTCATTTCAGTACTGTGTACTGTAGGAATTGAGTTGCATCGAACTGCTAGCACTCTGCTTTGAACCTAGTGAAACTGCCACTACTCTGCTTTGAACCCAGTGCTTACTGCCACTACTCTACTTTGAATCTAGTGCTTACACAGTTCGTACCCAAGATCGGATCATAGTTCATTTATTCACGGTTCATACATGATTTCATATTTTTCATTTAATGAATTACAATCTTCAAAGTTCAGTGAAATGCGGACATAGAAATAACCATTGATTCATTTAATAAAACACTATATTGATAGCTACACAGAAATGAAAGACTGTATCCAAAGTTACACAAAGAAATAATATACGATGTATATTTTTTTCATATTATATTTTAAGTCCAAAAGAAATAATTCTGAAACAAAACATTTAAAATTCTATTTCTTCTCAAATAAGTATAAAACATTAAAATTGAATGTATAATTTCAACATTCCTCTGAGGATCCGTTCACACATAAATTGTAAGGATGAATCGCAGCTTTCAAATCATCGTGGGGTCTTTTGTACAGAGAGATCAAGGGAACGGACGACTCTGACCTTTCTACGATCAGTCCTGGAACTAAGAGAGCGTCTACCGAGAAGATTTCTCCCACAGACATCGCCTCGCACCAGGAAAACAAGAGTTGGTAGTAAACCTACAAAGACAAAAATGAATTTCGTCAACCATTGTCAGAACAAGGATGGAGATAAAGTCTGTTTCAAAATAAATGTGAATTTATTGAACCTATGTCCAAAGATTGCAAATAAATATCGATCTACATGTTTGGGAACACTCAAAGGTGGTTGAATCTCTTCTGCAGAAACTGACCAAAACAATGACAGTGGCAACAAGGAGTTCTCTTAACTTATTGCAAGAATAGTCCAGTCTGTTGGCGCCCAATCATCAATCTTTCCATCATTTGCAGGTTTGATGCCTCTGCTTTCATCTCCCCTTTTTTGCATTCTTTATGTTTAAAATCTCTAAATTAAATTCAACTTAATATAACATTTTCAGTATACAATTTCTGTATATTCATAATATTTTTCTAGTATTGTTTTCTGTGTAGTATTATTTATGTGTTTTGCTTAAGTAATATATCATTTCTTTGTATACTTACAATGTCTTTGTTTAAAATTTCTAAATTAAATTCAACCTAACATAACATTTTTAGTATACATTTTCTGTATATTCATAATGTCTTTCTAGTATTATTTCTGTGTAGTATTATTTCTGTGTTTTGCTTAAGTAATATGACATTTTTTGTATATTTACAATGTCTTTGTAGTATTATTTATGTCTTTTGCTTCATCAATGTTTGTATGAAATGAATTGTAGATACGAATACACTTAAACTCTAAATTAAGTATTTTAAGTGGTTAGGGTCATTGCCTTGAGCAAAATTGGTAAAGGAAGACTCCATCGTACTAGATCTCCTTACCAAGAGTCTTCATCTTCTCATCCTTAGCTCTTGACACTGTAGCATTCAGTTTAGTGTTCAGTTGCGTTGAGTTTAGTTTTCAGTTGCATTGAGTTTAGTTTTACTTTCATTATTATTGGATTATGATTCTGTTGGGACTAATGCTCCCCCCTACTGCTGATTCTGCTAGGACTAATGTTGTTGATTCCGCTGCAGCTTAATTATACCCTTATAGAGCTTACCTTAGCCATATAACCCTATGTAAGCTATCATAGTGAATCACAGCTATTCATACTTGCTTGGTTCCCTTATAGGTCAAATCACTGCTTACGTATAAGTGTTCCATATAAGCCCATTGATTACAGGGATTCAGCTAACACTAGTTCATAGATTAGAATAGTGTATGTTTAGCTTTCACCATTTTACTGGTATTAAGCGTGTTCAAGCCCAGATCATTCCTAGCTGAATCAAGTGGTTAGGGCGGGAAGCACTCTCTAAACAAAGGTAGGGTGAAGGCAGTAAGTAAAGGGTGGACAACAGGTGAGCATGCTCGTAAGTAAAGGGTTAATAGGCAGAGTAAGAGAGCAGCTGGTACAACTAAGATTCCATTCCTCAAGAAGGTGCGATTGAATCCTGTGCGGGTAAGGTAAATATAAAATAGAAAGTTGTGTCTGAATCCCATCTAGAGCTCCTTCCTACTTACTCTATTCTAATATAAGCGGCTACTTGGCCTATTGGGAGCTTTTTAGTCATAGTGGGAGCTTTCGAAAGTCACATTGCAGGTCAAGACTGTAGGAACAGGGAAGAACACGGGAGAAGACCTTATTTACCCTCAATAGTTCGTGTGCCGGAGATGAGGTGCTTGGGAGCCCATGCCCTTTAGTTTCTCCTCATCACTTGCTTTTGCGCCTCCCGAACCCTTATTGTGGCTCTGAAGAAGAGATACTAGATCGAGTCAAGGGAGAATGCCGCTGCTGTCGAACGTAATTGTTGATCTCAATTAGTAGTGCTACGAGGTAGGGCAGTTCCGGCTAATGAGGATACTACCTCATAAAAGTCGTTCCTACTATACGTACAGATTAGATGGAACGGGGGATTTGGTTGTCACTTATCCCCTCTCCAATAAAGGTTCTTTTGCCCGAGAGAATCGGACAATACAATGTTATTTCCAGGATTATTGACTCTAGTCGTTGGACTGATAGGAGTTCCTTTTTATCGTCCAGGTCTGGATTAAGGCGTTTACTCAGCATCATAGATAGAGGCATAGCAGGAATGAGCCCAGCACCTATCGAGGAACATACCCCCATGAGTTCCCCTGTCATTTACATTTTGGTATAAAATAGGTCTACCTTCTATTAAAGCTCCCTTGTATGGCTACCACAATTGTACATGTTCTTAGATCCACACCTAAAAAAATGATACCCTAGCCACTAACCTACTAGTGCCACTATCTTCTGCCCAAGCGATGACTGTCCTTTTTGCTATGCCAAATCCCCTTGTCAAAATTGAAGGTCCAAGGGCCCTCCATTTAGACCTTCATGTGGACGAGAGACCTATCTACTTCGGGTGCCCACATAGACTACTCATCATCAGGATTAGGGTTTCTTAGGCTTGCTGGGGCAATTAACTTTACCCCGTCCCCATAGACCATGAACTCTGAGGCGGATTGGGGCACCACCTGTTTTAGGGGAGCTGTATCCTGTTGTTTTCTATCCTGTGCTATGAGGGTCAAAAGCATGCTACACATAGGAGTTCCGATCGATCAAGCAAGAAGTAAGACGACCACCCATGCCCTAAAGCGGCAAGATCTAAAAGCCATGCCAATTGGTCTAGTCCGTTAATTCAACTTCGACGAGATTATCAACTCGCATTGAAATGTTATACATGCAATATTGTTGCCTGGTTGACGTGGAAATTTTTATTGACTTCAACAAAATTTCTTTAAGCATAGTATTATAACGAAGACTGCATACAAATTTTATTATTTAAAACAAGAAAACATTAAATACAAATTCTAATATATTATTATAAATGTTATTAATATATAAATATATAAAATAAAATAAATATACATTTTAATAAATAAATGTGTCTTATTAATATATAAATAAAATGTTGATAAATAGTCTGAAGATGCCTTTCTTATCTAAGAATGTTACGTTTCTACTAAATAATATGTCGATATGGAAATATTTGTTCAGCCACAATGCAGTCTGGGAAAAAATCATGAAACTCTTTTCGAAGCACAGAAATAAATACATTTATGTTTACTTATAAAAAAAAAACTAAAAAATAGTTTAGAGGATGTTCAGAGATCAACTTGCAGGCAACCTTCGTTCAGACAGACGTAAGGCGCCAATAAAGAAACACCCTGCCTGCAAATAAGCGGATGTGGATGTAAGGATTGGAAAAAAAGAAAGAGAGTACGCCCACCTTTCTATCTCACTTGACTGGGAAAAGAGAATTAAATAGAACAACTTTCACATAGCAATGATACTCCTTACTTTCAGTTACCAGGCGAGAAGAAATCTAATTCATAGGTCGCTAATATATTTAAACCATTAGTAATAATTTAGATTAAAATAATAATAATAATAATAATAATGAGAGTTTGATTTAAAATAGTACAGAACCATGCATTAGAGTGAGAGGACCTATAATTTAAAACTCATTAAAGAAAAATTTCAGATTTGGAGTTCCCTCTAAGAAGAAGCTCAAGGGCTTCTTTGAATAGTGGGCAGTAATGGCAGATGGTAGACGGTGATCAGCATCGGGGCTAACTGACGCGGGTTTTGTAGGGTCGTAGAAATGCAGTCAAGCGGGCACTATGGCATTCACGACATCCAGAAGCCTATGATGGAGAGAGGTCCGCCTCCGCGGATGTTTACTCTTTCCCCAGATATGTTGTCACACCCCATGAAGCCCCTCGGCTTGCATCCTCATTCGATTCCTCACTATTTCATGCCTTTTTCTCTAGATCACCACTACCAACACTCGTTGGTCACTGATCATGCACAGCAGCAGGCGATGCAAGAGAAGATAGGTTTGGGTGACGATTCCTCTGAAAATGAACTGCAGTATTTTAGAATATCCGAGGAACGAACCAATAAAATCTAACAGGTCAGACCTTGATAAGGGAGGCCAAAAGGCTTTGAAAACAAACTGGAACTCTATGAAAAGTGTTCAGGGTAAGAGCTGAGTACTACCAAATCAATAAAAAATACTTTTAATGTCTCTGGTTCAAGAGAGAATTTACGAGTTCTTGAATTTCAAAAAGAGTATTTTGGGGTCCCATGAGTGGAATTGTTCGATGACTAGAATTGCTATTAGCAATAATTCCTACTAATACGGATCTTAAAAACGTGAGCAATTAACTGGATAAGGGCTACAAGCACTTCAAGAAGAATAAAGATCCCCATAAAATCTGCGCATTTTTTTTCAATTAAAAGCAAGAGGTCAACTGCAAGTAACGTTTCTGTAACAGATTACTATTACTTTTGTATCGTTCTAGATTACAGATTACGCGATGAATTGAAGGGAACATTTTCTACAACATAACTAATTATTTTAAAAGGTATTTATGAGTTTAAAAGAAATTGGTGAAAACAGGGTACTGTTCCAGCCCCCACCAGGGTTCGATTCCTCTCCTATCATGTGGTCATTTGCCTAAAGGAGTCGGCGCACCCCCGCAAGGGGGGCCGTTGTTTGTTCCGCATTGTGTTCCACCTCTTCATATTGGTGGACGCTCATCGCTTAACTATAATTTGGCACCATATTTTCACTACTCCTACCAATAATACCCCAGAAAAAGMGAGCAATTTACAGATAAATATATGAGCCATAAGCACTTCAAGAAGTATAAATACCTCTATATAATGTGTAAATATTTTTAAATAAAAAAATGAGGTCAATCAAGGTTGACCTTTCTGTAATATATTGTTAATAGTTTGGTATTGTTCTAGATTACAAGTAAGGAGATAGAATCCAGCATATATTTCACGTAGCTAATTATTTTAGTGGGCATTTCTGGATTTGAAAGAAAATGTGTATCCATCCAACTGAAGAATCATACAAGGTCGGGATTTCCAGTTAAGGTAACCTTTCTGTAAAACTTGCAGGATATTGCAGGGTGCATTTTCTATAACATGACTAATTTACTTTTAACTGATATTTGTGGGTTTGAAAAAAATTGTGCTGAAGCATCATATAGGGTTTAGGGTAGCCGGTAAAGGCCTACAATTTATTCAGGTAGAACGAGACGTAAGTGCACAATGGGTAATACTTTGAGCTCTTAAATTGAAGTTAAAGACAGGATAAAAATCTTTAAATACCTGCCTGAATTTCGATTGTGGGCACCCTTTTCAATCAATTCAATAGCTGCCCAACAAACAAAAACTAAACTAAAATAGAAAAAATGAGGGAAACCCTAACCCTACAATGGCACTAACATTGAGCAAAGGAAATTTAAAATGAAATGGATAACAATAACCAGTTAGAAAATAGTAAAATACCCCGTGAAAAGAGAAGAGTGGTGTGGAGTCTGTACAAAACAATTAGTGGAATGAATGTATGAATGTTGATCTCACTGAAGAGAATAAGCGGCCTGTGCTGGTCTTCGGAGAAAAATTTATAGCAAACAAAACACTGGAATGAATAAACAGTCAGAATGTAACAATTTGTAGAAAAAATCACTAGATGAACAAAGAAAACGATAAATTAAAGATATCTTTGGCAAGAAACTTCAGAAAAATAATACTACTAATATATTTAATTTAAATTCAAAAATTAAATGATAAGATTTAAGAAATACAGAGAGATAGGTTTTAAGAAGTCAAAGAAAGATCCAAAAAAACCATGTAGTAAACAACTACAAATGCACAGCTTTAACAATTTGCAGAAAAATTGAAATTGTCCACCAAAT
>JASDQU010220504.1:0-17881 GCA_032191745.1 Picea mariana
AGTTGGCAGTTGTAATGCTAGCTCTGAAAATTTGGAGGCACTATCTTGTGGGGCGAAGTTTTGAGCTCAAAATGGACCATCAAAGTTTAAAACATCTCTTCACTCAAAGAGATCTGAATGCCAGGAAAATGCGATGGAGTGAGTTTATGAGTGAGTACGATTTTGGTATTTCGTACATCAAGGGAAAGGAAAATGTGGTCGCAAATGCCTTGAGTAGGAGACCATGTATCTTCTCCTTGGTAACCTTAAAGGTCAATTTGAGAGAACATGTGTTGACACAAATCCCAGGAGACCGTTGGTATTTAGAGGTTACTTCAAACCTCCAGAGAGGGAGGCAGTTAGACCCAAAGTATGAAGGATATAGTCTGGATGGACTGTTAAGATATTGAGGAAGGATGTACATCCCTGAGAATGGGGATATTCGAAGAATCATACTGAAGGAAGCCCATAGAGCACTTTATTGTGCGCATCCGGGTGTGAAGAAGATGTACGCAGAGATGAGGAAACTCTTCTTCTGGGTAGGCATGAAGCGCGATGTAGTCCATTTCGTCGCCAAATTCCTGGAGTGTCAGCAAGTGAAATCTGACCACCATCACCCGACAGGTGTCCTACAACCACATGGTGTCCCTATGTCCAAGTGGGAAGTCATCTCTATGGATTTTGTTGTGGGGTTGCCGCTCACATCTCATAGACACAATGCCATTCTTGTGATAGTGGAAAAGTTAACCAAGAGTGCTTATTTTATTCCGGTTAGAGACACTTACGATGTCACTGATGTGGCATGTGTGTTTGTAAGTGAGGTTATCCATTTGCATGGGATACCTAAGAAGATCACTTCAGATAGGGATTCCAGATTCACATCTAGGTTCTAGACAAGTTTAGAGTCAGCATTGGGGACTCAATTGAACTTAAGCATAGCTTATCATCCTGAAACAGATGGACAAACTGAGAGATTAAATCAAGTCATGGAATACATTCTTAGGATGTATGTAATGGATAATCAAACCCAGTGGGAGAAGTACCTACCTTTGGTAGAGTTTGCCTACAATAACAGTTTTCATAGTTCCATCGAAATGCCACCATACAAAGCTTTGTATGGGAGGCCATGCGGAACGCCATTGCGTTGGGATAGACTAGAAGAACGAGTAATGGTTGGGCCAGAATTGATTCAAGAAATGGAGGAACAGGTGAGTCATATTAGGTAGAGACTAAAGGAAGCACGGGATAGGCAGAAAAGTTATGCGGATGCACACATGACCGACCGAAGTTATGAAGTGGGAGACCAGGTTTTCATTCGTATCAGGCCTAATAAGAGTACCATATGGTTCGGGAAGGGGACAAAGTTGTCACCTCGATTTATAGGACCATTCAAGATCTAAGAGAAAATTGGACCCGTTGCATATCGTCTCGTACTACCACCCCACTTGCATAAAACTCATAATGTATTCCATGTATCTGTTTTATGTCATTATGTTGTTAATGAATCACATAAACTAAATTGGAAGGAATTGCAGGTATCAGACATGGGAACCCTCACGGTAGAACCATTACGCATATTGGACCGTAGATTCCGACAGCTGAGGAACCATCTGGTAGACCAAGTTAAGATCCAGTGGGACAAGTATAGTCTAGGATCTGCTACTTGGGAAGACGTCGAGACACTACGAAGAGACTATCCCTCACTATTTTGACCACCTCAAGAACATGTTTCTCGAAGGTGGGGTGTATGTAACACCACCTTTTGACTTATATAGCCAGGATTACCTGAGGCCTATATAATTTATTTTCTAGTCACAGTGAAACTATTAAGTGATACACTTAAATTTTAAATGTATGAACTTTTATAAATGATTAAATGTTATTGATGATGATGTATGTAATGCGATCTATTATGTGAATGTGAACTTTACGAATGTTTAAATGTTATTGATGATGATGTATATGATGTGACATATTGTGAGAATGTGAATTAAATGAATGTTTAAATGTTATTAGGATGATGTTGGATATTATGCAATCTATTTTGGGTAAATGATAATCTTATGAATGGGTGTCGAAATTGAATTATGGGATATTATGAGATCTATTCCTAACTAGAAAACTTTGATGTTAATTTATCAGTACAGGGATACCAAATTGAAATGATGATAGTATGCAATTACATGATGATAATGCATAGAAATGTATGAGTTTGTGTTACAGACTAATCTGCANTATGAATATTGTATGTGAAATTTATATTGGTTTGGATGCATTGCTATGATATGTGGATCAGTGCATGATTTCAGGTGATGACACTGCCCAAAACTGAATAAATGATGACAAAACCTCCGGCAACACGGTGCCACTGTATATTCCATTGTAGGGTGTGGACCCTAGTCCTGTTAGGAGGGGTGGAGGCATTTCCCACCATGTATCCTCCATTGTAGAGTGTGGACCCTAGTCTTGTTAGGAGGGGTGGAGGCATTTCCCACCGTGTATCTTCTAAAACCTAAAGTCATGGGAGGACGGTGATAGTTCACGCTCCCCAAGACATGTGATGATGATTGTCAGATGCCTGCTAGGGAATCTTGGTCAAGATAGCGACACTTCCGCTTAGGGGTCTATTTAGAGTTAGGTCAATATAGTTGATGCTCCAAGATAGTCTAGCAGAGGAAGGATAGGAATGGATATGGAAGTAGGTTAGGGAGCAAGGATGAGTAGTAATAGTTGAGAAAGTATGGAGATCTGTCTTGTGGTGGAATTCAATGTTTTCCCTTCAAAAAAAGAAGAAGAGAGAGAAATGTATATATATCAATATTCATAATTTTATAACTAAACCACAGTTGTTTAAAATAACATTGTCGAACCTGATAATAGTAATTAAAGGATTTCTCAAAAAATTGATTGGTTGTTGTCTTTTATAAAAAGACTAGTCTTGCTGATTGGATTGGATGCATACATAAATTACTAAAGGATGAGAGTTTTGATTATTAGTACATGCACGAGATGTGTATGTACTAGCTACACATGCATTTCTTGTACATATACACTAGTATGTATGAGTTTTCTTGAGTTACTTACTGATAATGTTGGTTACTTGTTATGAATGTGTGAACCGTGTTTCTTTTCCTTGTACCATAAGATACCTTAACTTCAGGACGAAGTTTCCTGAAGGGTGGGTGTATGTAACAACCCTAGTTGAACAAATGTTTAAGGATTATTAAGTAAAAAATTAATTAGGGGATTAATCGTCTTAATATGGTATTAATTAAACAGGATAGGTATAATAATACTAATTAAATAATTACTAATTAATTAATGGTTGCAATTTGATTAATTAATTGATTAATTAANATAACATGAGTATTAAATTTAATGAATTAATAAGTTATATTGTTTAAATTAAAAGGTTACATACACAACAAGGGATAACTTATTAATTACAAGAGGATGAAATAATAAAGGAAAGGATAAGGGGCATTAACGAGGAGGAGGTAAGGACGTAAATGCATGAGTCGGTGAAGGAGGAATATGGAAGGAAGGAGGTTTACGAGAGGATCATTATACGGGAGATTGGGTATTGATTTTGGGGGCTCTTGGATTTGCAGAGAGGAGTGGAGTTTTGGAGTGGGATTGTATCAATACAGGCACTGGGTTTGCTGGAGGTTTTGGGCACGGGGGCCAGGATATCCATATGATATCCTGGAGCTAGGAAGTTACCTAGTTGGCAGGGTGGAACTAGGTTTTGGGCAGTGTTGGTCAATGCATCAGCCAGCAGGAAGGCAACAACAAGGCAGCAAGGCAAATTAGCATCAGACCCAGGTAATTTAAATTGTGTATCTGTTTAATATGTTATAAGATTGTATTATTCATTGTTAAATTTACATGCATATGTGTTAAAATATTTTGGAATTATTGAACTTTCATAAATCTAGTAGAAGTCACTGTCTTGTTGTAGAATTACTAAATTTTAAATTTATATGGCCACTACAAATAGTGCTTTCATGTCATCCTGGTATTTCTGCAACCTTTCGTCCACTTCAACCCTGTGCTGTTGGACTTCAATCAGCTGATTTATCCTTCTTGAGACATGATTTGGTTCTTCCTTATCATCTTGCCAAAGTTTCATTATAGGAAGTGCTAGATTTATAGGTAACACTACATCTGTCTTGTATACCATTTGGAAAGGAGAAGTGTCAATAGCCCTTTTCGTGCCTATCCAATTTTCCCACAGATCATTTTTTAAATGCACATGCCATGAATTCTTGTTTTCGCTTAGCACTTTCTTAATTATATTGATTAAGCTCTTATTTGAAGACTCAACCAGCCCATTTCCCTGGGGGTAATACATTGTGGAATGACCAAGCACAATATTGTATTTTTGGCAGAAACTGACCATAGACATAGATTTAAAAGCCTGTGTGTTATCTATGATTATCTTTCAGGGGAAGCCAAATCTAGACAAAATATTTTCTTCTAAGAAATATATTACCACCAAATCAGTAGCCCTTCTAGTTGGAATAGATACCACCCACTTGGTGAAGTAATCTGTTGCAGTCAGGATCCATCTATTCTGAGTGCTAGAATGAGGATTAATTTCGCCTATGAAATCCAATCCCCATTGCTGAAAAGGAGCTTTTGTTTTGACTGGAACCAACAACATTGTTGGGAGCTTATGCTTACCTATGAACAATTAGCAAGGGTTGCAAGCTTGGACCTTGGTGTTGACGTCCGAGAAAAGTTTGGTCCAATAATACCCTGCCCTCAGGATCTTATAAGTCATTGCCCTCTAGGCATGGTGTCCTCCACATACCCCTTCATTAAATTGGCTTATGACCTTTTATGTTTCTGATTCAACCAAACAAACCAACATGAATCAAAGTGGGTCCTTCCAATGCAATTTTCTTTCAGATATACAGTATTTGACCACATGCAACTTCAGCGTTCTGGCTTTGGATGGGGGTAAGTCACTCAGGCACTTCAAAGTCAACAGGTAGGACACTATGTCTTTGTACCAATTTGATGAAGCAAATTTCTCTTTGGTTCTTATTTCAGCTATTTGTTCATCAAGATCATTCATGTACACACACTCTTCACTTCTCTGTAAGTCGTTTATCCCGAGAGCTCAAATTTGATTCAACTAAGAGTTTAGCTAAACCCTGCCCCTTCACTAGTTTCGTTGGCTTAATCTCCAAATCGAATTCTTGAATTTTGACAAGCCACCATCCTCTTTTGCCATCACTGTCAGATTGAACCAAAATATGTTTTATGGAGCTAGTGGGTACATACACAATCACCTTAGAATGAAACACATAGGTTCTGAAAGTCTTTAATGCCTTCACCATATCATATGCTTGTTTTTCCATTATATTATATTTAAGTTCAGCGTTTCTAAGACTTTTGTTGAAAAAGGCTATATGTTGCTCGGAACCTTCTTCATTTTTTTGGAGGAGAACTGCGACGAGTGTGTGTTCGGAGGCGAAAGAGAAAATAAGAAAATCTTTTAGATAATCAGGGATTGCTAGATAATCAGTGCGCGTCACAAATGATGCTTTGGCATCTGCTCTCCATTTCACTTCATTGTTTTTCTTTATCATATCTGTGATCAATTTCATGATTTCAGCAAAGTTTGGAATGAATCTTCTTAAAAAAATTATTTTTCCTAAGAATGACTGAATCTCTTTTACATTCTTAGGAATATTTATTGTGTCTATAGATTCAACTCTTTTAGGGTCAAATTTAATTCCATCTCGAGACACAATATGGCCCAAAAGTTTACCTTCTTGCATAGCGAAGTGAGACTTTTTGGGGTTTAAAGACAAACCAAATTTGCGGCATTTTTCAAACGTCTACTTGAGATGTATTAGATGATCTTCATTAGATTTAGAAAAAATGGTTAGATCATCAAGATAGATAACCACAAACTTGTCTCTTTCGCCAATGAAAGTGATATCCATATCCCGTTGGAAAGTAACACCTGCATTTATCAAACCAAAACATAAATGTACCCGAAGGAGTGGTAAAGGTTGTCTTTTCTTTATCATTTTCACAGACATTGATTTGATTATACCCAAAAAATCCATCGATCATTGACATCCTATTTTCCCCAACTACTTTTTCTAAAACATGATCCATTTTGGGTAGGGGGTAATTATATTTAAGGGATGACTTATTAAGATTTCTAAAACCGTCACATAGTCTAATTTCCCTGTTTTTCTTTCTAACTAGGACCAGGTTTGCTACCCAATCTGAGTATCTCAGTGGTACGATTATCTTTGCATCTACGAGCTTTTTGACTTCCTTTTCGATCACAGGCAATAAAATAGGATTAATTTGTCTGAGTTTTTGTCTAAAGGGTTTGACACCAGGCTTCAGGGGTATCTTATGTTTGATCACAGAGGTGTCGTAGGTTCTCATCTCTTCATATGACCAAGAGAAAACATCTTTGTACTTTCTAAGCAAATCTGTGTATTTATTTTTTATTTCAGGGGAGAGATACTTGGATAGCTTAACCAACCGAGGGTTTTCTTTAGAACCGATGTCACAGTCTTCAACTTCTTCAGGTTGAGGCTGTAGAGTGGATTTTGAAGGGATATCATCTTGATTGAATAATCTTTCCAAGGGAATCAGACCCTTGGGGATCTGATTATTTTTAAGAATAAGCATTCGATGATTCACAATTTTATCATGGAACTCTTGATGGTCCTCCCCTTCCTGCATGATCCAAATAGGATCATTTTGGTTTTCTTGGTCAGAACGCATTTCGGCAAACTCGTCTATAGATTCAAAAAATTTGCGAAGTTGTTCATCATCCTCAAAGACTTGTCAATGCTGTATGTTATTCGGTATTGAAGGTCGGTGCCTCATTTGTATGTGGTATTTTAGTTTAAACATGGTGGGAGGTGTGAAAGTTGAGGCTGCCTTGGCTAATGCATGAGCCTGTTGGTTTTCATTTCGAGGAATGAAACGAACTTTGATAGAGGAGAAGAAATTTTCAATCAGATCCCAGATGCAATTCCTGTAGGACCTCAACCTAGGATGTTTGGCCTGGTATTGTCGATTTACTTGTTTAATGATTAGCTTGACATCACCAAAGACTTCGAGGTTTTTTATTTTCATTCTCTTGGCAGCTTCTAGCCCCAACACTAAGGCTTCATACTCGCATACATTATTTTTGCAGTCCGCATTCCACTGAAGCCTATATGAAAAGGGGATTACAAATTAATCATTAGGAGCCACAAGGAGTTCCCCTTCTCTAGCCCCTAAGTAGGATGAAGCACCGTCAAAAAACATTTTCTATATACCAATACTATATACATTCTTTTTAATTTTTTCTTTTTCTGAGTTTTCTTCTGTACAACTTTTGTCTATATCTACTTCAAAATCATCATCAATAGATAATATACAGTTTCCTAAATCTTGGTCGGAAATATATACAGGATGGTTATTTAGGTTATGTGGATCATCTATTGTGAATCCCAACCTAGTTTCTCTGTAAAGACGCATGTATTGTCATCCAAAAATAGGAATCATAGCATATGTCATGTCAAGTTGGAGAGATCCTCCAAGCTTGTGACCCCATGACCTAGATAACAACATATCATACTTTGGAGGGATGTCGGCGACCACTACGTCCATAAGAATTCTTTTTGTGGGTATTTGTGCCATACCTACCACCAGGTCTTTAATCATTCCTATGCATTTGACCTTTCTTGAATCAAATGAATATAAGTCTCCATATGGCCTGGTGATTTCTAGACCTAGATTCTCCATAATGGCTTTTGGAATCACATTGTGAGATGCTCTAGAATCTAGCATGCAGTTATAAAGTAGGTGGTCGAATAAGGTTAAAGTGATATAAAAGGCGGCTACCATGTCTCTCGCACCTTCAAAATGTAGACCAAAAACTATGTTCGGCTTGTCATCTTCTAAGTTAATAACATCAGCCTGGATTTCATCTTCTGAAAAGTTAATCATTTTGGCAATTTGTTTTCTATATATGGGATTTTTAGCAAGTTCAACAAGTGGGATAGGGATTTTGATTTTATTTATTTTGTTTTCCAGATTACAAATTCCCAAGGCCTTGTCGCTTTCTATGTTTGGGGCCTCCATTCCTTTCTTTTCATATTTTCTTTGTGGTACGAACTTGGTTTCAGTCACAGGATCTTGTGTTTTCTCAGCAGGTGTTCCTACTGACTTTGACTTGACAGACTGTGTGTCAGTGGTTTGAGTTTTTGTAGTTTTTTTCTCAGTAACCTTTAGAGCTCCTTCATCAATTTCGCCTCTAGGCAAAATATTTTTTGTTTGTTCAGTTGGAAGACTCTTATTCCTAGGTCTCAAATTATATTTCTCGTGAAATTCGGCAATAATATCATCTTCGATACCCTGATAAGCCGGATCTTCAGAAGTATCGTAGCTAATATCATCTTCTAATCTAATTTCATTATTTAAAGATTTTTCGTAATCTTGTCTTGATAAATAAGGTGATTTACTTTCATCGCCAAGATTATTAGTATCCTCATCAAAATTTTCAAAATTTTCTATATCTTCCTCTCCAATGAAGTTTTCACTTTTGAAGCGGGTTGGGATCTTTTTATCTTCATTTCTAATTTTTTTCTGTGGGGCCTGAGGATCAGGATTCCTTCTAAAATCCTTCCTAGGAAAATTATCCCTTTTTTATTTATCTAGTTCCATTTTTGAGATCTTATTTGAAAGTTCTCTAATTACCCTAGCCATCTCGTCTATTTTATCTCCTGAGGATTTACCCGATCCTGAGGATCCACCTTGTTCTTTGAATTTTCTATTTTCTTTATTTCCGGTTTCTATTTTAGCTTTTAATTTCCCTGATGCCATCATGTTCGATTCAATCTCGAGAGCATCATCTTGCATTTTTGTGAGATCTGTTGATCTCCTTTCTCTCAATAATAGGGCGAATTCAGGATCAAAGGCACCAACAAAAGTCACCTTTCCTGCGGGTTGAGAAGGTTTAACCTCAACCGAGATTTTATTATACAACTTGTTAAACCTTTGTCTAAACTCTAGAACAACTTCTGAGTTTTTATTTCTAAGGGATTCGAATTCAGTTAGGTAGTAGAGGTGGTCCCTCCTCTCCCCCCATTGTCTAATAAAAGCGCTTTCAAGTTCTTTGTAAGATCTTAGAGATCTGACTACTAAGGATCAGAACCAGGTCCTCACCTATCCTTCAAAAGTCTAAACGAGGAGTCTAGAATAGACATCTTCGTGTTCTATTCTGAGGATGTCGACAAATTGGTCAAAGAAGTTTATATGTTCTTGAGCGGTCAAATCTCCTTCCCCTGTAAATTTGGGAAGGATTTTCATATAATTTTCGGGAAGATCGTGTAGGGGAACTAGGAGGACAAGGGGGGCATATCTAGCAGCTACTTTAGAAAAGATTCCAGGAAGCAGTGCTTGGCCACCTGTTGGTCCTCTTGGGGCACCACCTCCAGCTCCAACACCTCCATGTGCAACCATTGATAGATTTGAGGCTGAAGTTTGGAATGTGTGAGGAGCAGGTTCACAAAAATCTGGGGAAAATACCTCAAGAAAAGAGAACGTATCGTATGACAGGGGAAGAGATGTGTATCTCTTAAGGGTTTCCTGAACGTTCAACTACATAAAATCAGGTTGACAAATAGTATGTATAGGTGAGATGACTTGTCTAAGGGATCTTCATGATTTTAAAATATTTTCAGGATCAGAGACTGGCGAGGTCTGTTTATCATCCGGGTTCTTTCTGGTGTTCTTTCAGCTAATAGCCAGTTTACTTATTGTGGAGTCGCCAAGTGAAAAATATAAGGTAGCCTTAAAAGGGTTTCTATCTTTCTTCACTATCAAAGAAAGAAAGTGTCAATGTCGTTCTTCCCAGGGAAAGGTTTTGTTTCTTCGTTCCCCGACAATGGTGTAAAAAAGATGTTGTTCCTGAGTTTATACTTTAAGGCTCTAAAGTATACCATCAAGGCATCTGTAAAGGTAAAGGTAATTAAGGGGTAAGAATAAAAAAGAAAGGTAAATCAGAGTTAGTTTCTCAACTGCCTCTGTCTAGATTCTATTTGTTCTTGGATGTTGATATCTCTCTCAATAGTAGCCCATGAACGTTCTAATTCAGCCTGGTTAGTTGTTGTTTGCAGAATAGTATTAAAAATGTTTAAAGAAATGCTAGTTTGATCTTGGAGGCCAGGTTCTATGTTGGGCTATCTGTTATTTGGGACAGTCATAAAGAGTAAAATTTTATTTAATTATAAAAAAAATTGATAAATTGTTGCTTCAGTTTTTTAGGGATGAGAATAGGTAAAAGAGTTTTGAAATTCAAAATAATAACATAATAACAGGTGAGGCCATTTCCTAGACTTGAAGCAATTTTTGGAATAGTGGAATAAAAAAGAAATATTGCTGAAAACATATGAGGCTTTAATCACGAAAGAATCTCATATTGTAACAAGAAGTAAAAAGGAAAACGAGATTTTTTAATGAAGTATTAAATATTATCGTTCAAATGATCTACAGGTCTTAAAATTACTGATAGCAATCTCAAAGGAAAAGTTGTAAATAATTTGATAACCAAATCAATTCAAACTACAAAAGATATATGAAATAAACTGTAGTTGATCATCCATTAGAAAGATATTGAAAGAGAAACATAGAAATATATTGTAAACAGGGTTAAAGAACACATAGCTTCAAGTTGACAGAATTCATAATCCTGTCTGCATTATTTATATCAAAATGGATTGAAAACTTTTTATACAATCGGCTCTCCACAAAACCAAAAAGCCCTTTCTCCGTCCTGTGAAAATATATTTATAAATTATCACCAAATATTTTTCCCGTTGGTGATTAACCAACTTCCTAAGACTACGGTTACATGAATGAACAAGGTCAAACCATTTAAAATTTCTATTCTAACTACTTCATTATTCCAACGATGA
This sequence comes from Picea mariana, assembly GCA_032191745.1. Lineage (NCBI taxonomy): Eukaryota > Viridiplantae > Streptophyta > Pinopsida > Pinales > Pinaceae > Picea > Picea mariana. The sequence goes on from JASDQU010220504.1 coordinate 10,929, forward strand.
AAACCTTCAAAACAATATTTTATGTCTGCGTTGATGAACCTGCTCCTTCTTCTTTAAGACAACGAATACATTTTCTTAGAAACTGCACTAAAACTCTGTGAGCTTCTGGAATATCCTTTGCTTCGAATAAGAAAAACTTTCTCTGTAATTCTAGCAGACGATCTTCAATTATATTTCTCCTAAACTTAACAGTTTGTAGATTTAAGTTAGGCATTACTATCCATTTGTCAATCTGAGAAACATTGATTACTTTTATTTGTGAAATAGTTGCCTGAATTTCTTCCATCTCTTCTTTAAATCTTGATTGATGATTGACAATATTTATTTCTCCTAATAACCTGGGACAGTCATTTTTTCCAATGTTCAAAGAAGATTTTTCTAAAAGATCAAAAATTCCTTGAGAATCATCATTGACCTCCTTGGTTATTCTTTTGTTTTCTGCAAGGTCTGCCTCCCACACCTTGAGTATTACATCTCCTTTAACCTGCTCTGAAATAGATAGTTTTTGAATCTTTCCGACCTCCTCCTTTGTTGAAAGGGCCACTGCTTTTTGGAAAGTCGTTATGGATGCTTTTACTTCTTTCTTTCTAGAGAATATCTTCCAAGGATTTATTAGTTTCCTGAAAGTAATTATGGACAAATTCTAGATTTAAAAACACTCCCTGTTGTTCTTTTTCTATCTTCGTATGTATTTCCAATACCTGGGCCTGGAAGATTTCGAGCTCGACCACTTGATTTGAAATGGAATTAATCTTACCTTGTAATTCTTTATTTATTTCCTCTTGCTTTATGACTTGTGTTTGAGTGACCTGTATTTTTTGGTTTGCTTCCTCTAAGCTTGCTTTCATTTTATGAATCTCTTGAATATCATTTAATCTAGCTTGTTCTAGACCCTTTTTTGTTTCCCAACTAATATTTCTTTCGGTCTCTTTTAATTGACCCTGTAGCAGAGCTATCATTTGGTCTTTCTGTTCCAACATAGTTGTCAAACTACCCACAGAGTATAAATTCATTGATGCTAAGGCTCCCATTGTACCTGTTATCTCTGTAGCGAATTCTCCTTCTTTAAGTTTGTGTCCATCTATAATGATTTTGTTCTTTTTGATCATCATATCTCATGTTGGATGCATCTCCTATTTCAGGATATCCTTCCTCTTTTTACTAGAAAAATAATCGGATGAAGGAACCTCATCCCTAGAAATAGGCTCGAGGTCACTAACGTATAGAGATCCCTCGTGGGGGTTTCCATAAGTAGACTTCAATGGAGTCAAAGAAATAATGGGACTTCCAAGTTTTGTTGATGTTGTTCCTCCTACCTTTTTCGGAAAACTCTTAGGGGTTTCTGAAGGTGTTTCTAACTCCTTTCCTTTCCCTGCCTCTAATTTTTCTGTCTGGGGGACTTATGTTTCTTGCAAAGGCATTTCACCCTCCTTCATTTTTCCTTTTGTATTTTCTTTACCCTATACATTTGTTTCAAAGCCTGGGGGAGGCCCTTCCTACTCTGGATGAGGGGTTGTGGATTCACCCTGCAAACTCTTTGGTAAACAACTTCGCCTATGACTCTAGAATGATATGAAACCAACCTGTGAGTCAGGTGACATGGCCTGTACCTTGTTCAATACTTCTTCATAAGTTTTAACCTCCTTGAAAATATCATCATAAATAGATGTTTCGTGCTCATAATATTTCAAATTGCAGTGCATCAAATGTCTGCTTACTAATTGATAAGGGTCATGTTTTCTGTGTTCAATATTTACCAATTTTACCTCCTCTAATGCCACGGCTTCCACTTTGGAATGGCCCAGGTTTAGTAATGAAAATTTCTCGACATACAAAGGGAAAATTGACCAGGATTTCTTTTGAGCTGCTTTCAACTCTATTCCAATATCACTGTTCACTATTTGATGTGCTACATCCCTCAATACCAATCTATCTGGGAGGAATTTTGGAAGTGCGTGAAGGGGGATTGAGCATCCATAAACCCTAACATAAGTGAATTTTTCATCAACAAACCAATCGACTATCGCTTTGAGATTTCTTGAGACTGACTCAGAAATGCAAGGGGGTTCACAGCCATAGAACATTTTATGCATTGGAATAATTACAAAATGACAAACTTCGTAAAATGTATCTTTAGAATTTTATTCCCAGGGTGCAGAATGATATTCATGAATGGACTTGGGGCAAGTTATGTTCCAACTCCAATTCATCAGGGGAAATAGAGTCACAAAGCAAATCACATCCATAATGTACACTGACATATAAAAATCCACTGGTTGACCTTTAGATTTTGATACTCTGTAATTTGAAACCTCTTGAGCTAGGTTATCAGACAAAATATTATTCCAGTTGAAAGCGTATCCTTTTGAAGATTCTTCTAAAAATGGTACCCATTCTGTAGGAAAATGGCAGGGATCCTTTTTCCCTAAAAGTCTATACAGCATAATGGCTACATAGATCATGTATTCGTTCAAAGATGTCGTGGCATAAACCCCATGGGTATCAGCCCTAAACTTTGATGGGAATCTCCACCAATATCTAATTAAATCAATATAATTTTGGTCTGCCTCTATACACTATTTCCTTTGAAATTCAGCTAAAAACTCGGCATTAAAAGTGTACTTAGGATTTGATGAGAGCTTATACATTACTTGTATATGTTCTGGACTGAACGAGCTGACAACGACCCCTTGATCATTTAAGATAATCCTCATTGGAATATCAACCTTTTCCAGGGCCCAAGTGATCATATCATTGTATGCCATAAGTTGAGGGCGCGTCGTGAACTTATGAAGCTTTGATTTTGCTATGTCCCGAAAGTGATTCTCATAATTTTTATGAGAATTCTTGAATTCTTATTCTAGGATTTCAGAGATTTGTGTCCAATATTTAATTGAGTCGATAGCGTGTGGCACAGTATCGGATATGATATCTCCTTCCTATGTATCTTCACTCTTCTTCGGTGCCTTTTTTGGTACCATGACTTTAAGTTAGATGGAAAACCTGTCACAGAAAAAGAGTGTATGAACTTGGATGAATGCGTCATGTGCTTGATAGTATGAAACATAAAATGTTGCGAGACATAGACCTTCAAACTCTCTTTTAATTCATTAACGATGAAGGGACTGATGCAACTGACAAGAATTCAAGACATTTAATGCAATAGATATTTACTAAGATACACATTAGTGTCACATATCACCAGTTATTCTTTATTTAAGTGGATGCATTTTGGCGCTTTTAAATACACAAATCTAAACATTTCATTCAATCGGAAACTGAAACGTGAATGAAACTTAACAAGATTGATTTGTCATTAATCATGCTTTCAAAATAGAGTTAGTTTATACTAATCACAGATTAAAAGTCAAGATTTTGTGTTTCGGATTTTGGGGATCAAATTGACAAGAGCTTTGTTATCACTTAATCCCGACTTCTGAAATCGCAAAATCATGACAAGATTAATTAGGACTTAAAATCATTTTAGCAAAATAATTGATCGGTATTAAGAGTTTCGGGATTTCGGGGATCGTGTTGACAAGAAGTATGTCATCGATGAATCTCGATTTCTGAAATTGCGAAATGATTAACTTAAGCCTTAAATTTTGATATTATCGAATTAATTAATCAGGATTAAGGACAAAACATGATTAATTTAGTTTAACACAAATTATGGGTCGGGATTTCGCGTTTCAGGATTTCGAGGATCATGTTGCCAAGAGATACGTTATCGCTGAACCCTGAATCCCAAAATCGTGATATGATTAACTTAATATTTAACTTTTCGTGTTAGTGAATTAATTAATTAGAATTTGAACTAACTCTCATTTTCTCGGGAAATCAGGGACAGGGATTTCGTGATTCAATATTGATTGAAACATATGTTCTCAGCAAACCTCGAATCCCAAAAACTTTTTAAGGTTATTATTAACTCCTTTAGGTTTTAAGCTTATCATGATTAAAAAAAATAACTTTATAGAAAATGCGTCAGGACTCTTATAACATTTAGGTTTTTTGCCTTTTATTATTTAAAGAATAAAGTTTTTTAGGATTTTGAGAAAGATAACGAAGCTTACGCTTTATGAAAAGACGAAACCCGGAAAAGGAAATTTTAGTTCTTAGGGATAAAAATTTTAAAATTTGTTTCAACAGGTTACACTAAAAATGTAAAATTCTATCATGAATTTATAGTAATTCTATCCCCCAAAATTAGCTTAGCTCACCTCAATTTTTTGGCTGGATTGTTGCATGGAAAAACTCATATCTCCTCATCCCTAAGGAGTTAGAAGGACTTCCATATACCATTGAAAAGGTCACAAAATAGAATTTCTAACCATGTAACTTGTGCTTTGATTTGAGTTATTTATGTAGGGTAAACATTCCCTCAAATATAGGGTATCCAAATTGACCACAAATAATACTTTCAACAATCTCCATCTTGTAGGCCCATAGGGGTTTGGTCTAGTGGCCAACGAACATATTGATAAGGTGTTCGTGTTGTTATGCAGGTCACAAGTTCAAACCTTGATTTATCCGGAGGCATGCTTGTGGTTTGTGCGATTGTCCCTAGGGGTTATAAGGTAGCCAGCAAGATTCGACTCGTGTGTCACACGAGTACGATACTTCCACAATTGCCAATTACCCTAGTCATAAAAAAAATAAAAAATCTCCATCTTGCAATATTTATCTTGGACATTTGTAGGATTCTTCACTTGACTTTAGGGGCTTCTTCACTTGGTTTTAGGTATACTTCAAGGATCCTTGAAGGATCCATTTGTGTACAACTCAAAGTGGGCATGTGGAAACAACCAAATGTTATCTCAGCCCATGAGGGCCATGCTTAGAAGCTACGCCATAAGGGGATTGTTGGGCCATGGAATTGTTATTCATTTTACATCCTCTTTCCGTATTTTTAATCCATTTTTTCTTACCCATAACCTCGTATTAATTCTTGGTAATCCATTTTAATGATCATATGAGAGATTTAGAACCAAGGTGATTTTTGTTACATTTCCTTAGTATTTCATATGAATTATGGTTAAATATTAGAGAAATAACATATCTTGCATTTATATTTGAGTTAATTTGGAAAGATAATGTTCCATACAGGTTATTGTGCAAAATGTGATATCACCACAAGATGTATTTTGGTTCCCATTTTTGCAACTCCTCCTGTGTTGCAAATCCTCTAGGGAACCTTGATTCATCGAAACCATGAGTCATGTTGTCACATATTTTTCATTTATGGATTTATGAAACAATAATATTAGTCCAAGAAAATCAAAGATACGAAGATTATTTTGCAATTCCAAGAAAAAAGATTAGTATGAGTGGTTAACCAAGAATCTTGGAATTCTTGGGCAAAAGATCTCTGAGTTATTTATTATTTGCTAATTATTAACCAAAGATCTTGGAGTTGTTTATTATTTGTTAATTATTAGCATATATCTTGGAGTTATTTATTTTTTGCTAATTATTATCAAAGATATTGGAAGTTACTGATTAATTGATAATTGTTAGCAAGGATCATGGAAACTATTCATTATTTAGGAAATTGTTGTAACCACTATGGATTTATTAAATAAATAAGTGGGTTTATTAAGATATTCGTTATTTATAGTTTCCATTAAGTTTATGTATAAAAGAGAGCGTTATCTCCATTATTCAGGGATGACTCTGGGAGCAATGTTCGAATGACAATATAATAATTTAGTGAGTTTTTATTTTAATCGTAGTTTTATAATTTGCATAGTGTGAATTAATGAATTGATTTGATTAATTTTCTTTGCATAGTTTTAATATATTTATTTATTTTGATTAGATTAATTAATTTAATTTAATTATGTTGATATAGAATAATATGAACACTCTATTCTATGGATATAGGGCCCACTCCAATATAATAGAGTGTTGTGTATCTTAGATGGTTTCTTTGATTTTTCGTTGTGTAATTTTATGAATTCATGTAGTATTTATTTTATTTTATTATGTAACTAGCTTATTGATTCAATTTTTTCATGTAATTAGATTACTCATGTGAGGTTGTGTTTATTTATGCAATCAAATCTTCATGTCATATTTTATTTATTCATTTGTTTATAATAAATTCATTTTAGGTTAGGTTCCATTCTTTTATTCCATCAATTAAGTTCTTAATGTGATTACTACATTTATTAGTCTGGGTAATGACATGGATCATCTTGGCAAGGACTTAGTTAATTTTTTTCCTAGCAAGTAGTTAGTTAATTTCCTTTCAACATGTGTGATTTATTTTCAGCAAGCGTGGTGTGAATTTTAATTTTTGTAAGAGTAATTTAGAGTTTCAATTATGCAATTAGATTTAATACACACAACTAGGCTTTCTTGTAGAGACAGTTGTGTCATACTCTATTAAGAACCAAATATCAATATAGCATAGAAAAACCTCAGAATAAGTACTCAACGCCTTGAAAAAGAGAGAAATTCAGATAATAAGCCTCTTCGAGGGGGCAACCTCCTTATGCCCACATAAATGTACAATTCCAAGATGATTCCAAATGAAAATGTCTCCTTGGTATATATAGGAGATTAGGAGATATAATTACAAATAATGGAATAAAGCCAACATAAATAAAATAACATTACTAATGTAATATGCCCCAATTAAGGCGTAATGAGCCAATATTAGGGCTTAACATGCCCCTCCCCTTGAGACAAGTATTGTCCGCAACGCTTGAGTAAATCTGGATGCTTCTGTATAAAGGACTCATCTTCCCAAGTGGAATATTCAACCGGTAGTTTCCTCCATTTAATGAGATACTCGGAAATGGATCTATTCCTCAGCTGGCAAACACTTGTGTTAGTGATGGTTTCAGGCTCCAATATGATTCTTCCTTCCTCGTCAAGTTCTGGAAATATAGTTTGAACTGACATCTTGTCGCCTATAACCTTCTTTAAGCATGAAACATGGAAAA
>JASDQU010220505.1:0-17881 GCA_032191745.1 Picea mariana
AGACAAGATATGGCCATAGGATGTATCCTCTATTTTATTTCTCCCGAAATTCTCCATTAAGTATATGATGACTCACAAGAATTCACTCCAAATTATTTATGGAGCATATTGGAGGTTTTATTTGGGAATAAGGAAGAATGCATGCAAAATGTTAACAAGATAGAGAATGTAGAAAAGCTATTGGAAGATAAATCATCTCAGTTTGAAGAGACTTCTACACAAGTATCTACAAAAATTTGTATTCCATTAATTGAAGATGATGTCTACTCCATTTCATAATTTTTTTTCTGAAATTCATGTGGAAGATATATGGCATGCATCTCAAGAGTCACATTCAGATACTTTTCCATGCACAATGCATACATCTCAAGAGACAAAAAGGGAGCCACGCACATCAGACTCAATTCTGATATTTTATGAGAAATATTTGTAGAATAAAATTGTATATTTGAATTCCTCTCAATAAAATATCCAATTAGAAAAAAAAAATCGTCCGAAACGGAGTCTGGAAAGTGAAGTTATGATCATTTTAAAATCAACAAAATTTCAGCATTTTTCTGGAAACGGCCGCACAGTTTTCAAAATTTCATCCAAAATTTATTTGGATATTATTCATTACAGGAAGATAAAGTGGATATGTGTGGAAATATCAATGATGTATATACTTCATCATATCTATGCAGACATCTACATCTTCAGCAAAATCTTCAAAGAACACAAACTTGCATAGTTGTGAGGTCTTCTTGGAGTGAAGGACATGGTTGCTTAGCAATTGCCTTTTATTCCTTATCATTTTTTATTTTATGCATTGTAATTTGAGGGGGGGTTTTGTTCCCATGAGGTTTTCCCTCTTTCCTCATTTAGTTTAGTGTATCTTTTGTATTTGGGTACCTAACATGGCCTCATAGCCAGGACCCATTCTTTATTTTCACCATAGTGATGTTCAGGGGGGGTGTTGTATTTACTTCACACACACCTAGGATTTATTTTTTCCTAAGGTTATTCCTTGTTTATTAGTCATAATTAGTCATTATCCACTCTCCTATATTTTAGGGGAGAATATTCCACTTAGAGAATATTATCTTTCAGTTGAAACTTCAGTTTGACTAGTTGAGTTGAGTTTAGATGTTGCATTGGTTTTGTCACCATGCAACATTGGGATCATCACCAACTCACTACTCTTTGTTTAGCTAGTTAACTAAAGACTAGTTGACTAGTTAACTCAACTAGGTGGCAGTTCACTCCCATAACTGCCTGAGAGACTAGACTAGGTGGCAGTTTACTCTCGTAACTATTGGTGTGTGTCTAAATCAATCTAGACCACCACTATGGCTCATTAGTTACTCATGTATCCTATATCTATTGTAAATTATTCACTCTTTGAGTGTGGAATACAGTTAATGAGAATTCTTTCATTCTTTCTCTCCTTCTTCTTCTTTCTTCTTTTCTCTCTGCAAATGTGTGTATCATTGTTTAGCTATATCTATTGTGTGCAGGTTCAACACATTTACAACACCTTAGATCACTATTCATCATTTCATCTCAGAATTTAAATAAATATGCTCTTTCCTTTGACTAGACTAAGCTTCACTCTTTTAGAGATAAGGCTTTTCAAACACAAGATAAACTTGTTGGATGAGTCCTTCACCTTCCCTTTCAAATAGATTACCATTAGGAATTGTTTCAACAACTCCGAGAAGAGTTTCACTTTGATTCATCAAATTAGAGATTGATTTCATTGAATAACAATAGAACCAAGTACAGGAAACTGCCAACAAGCAACATTTATCCGACGATTATATCTATTTCATCCACAAATGAATTTATACTTGATATAGGGACTTCAAGTTGGAAGTCACTCAAACTCTCTGCATTCCACGCAAAATTTATTCTTTTTTGTTATTAATGTGCCCAATTTCAATTTGAATTCAACTTACAATATTTGTTTCATTACCCACAGGGACTCTCTTCACTCTAAATACCATACACTCCCACATTTCTTTGATTATGACTTGCATCTACAAGTTTCAAAATTGATTCTTTTCAGAAGAGGAAATACAATCTTCCTTCAACAATATTCCATCACAGAAATCGATACCTTTCAGGCATGCGTTACTTGATATACTCTCCAACGATTTAAATGAAGCCTAGAAATTTAAAAACTCTCATTACTTCAAGTGCTCTCTTCTCCATGAATTCTTTAACACATTCAAAACAAAAGAATTAAAATCCAATCCAACAAACAAACATAAACATTTTCATCAATACATTGGAGGTGTAAGAACACAATATTTCATTGAATACAATCTATTCAAAATCTTTTACAACATATAATACTTGATCAACCTAAGTCTACCCTCTTCTAGGCCACATCTCTCTCTCTCTATAGGTTTACAATTATTATTTATTCCTAGAAGTTAAACTTCCAGCTCACTAAACAAACTTCCTAAACTGTAGAACTAATTCCTATTATTAGAAATCTACCCTATCTCCTTACGAACCGAATTCACTCAACTCTTCTAGAACTTTACATAGGTGGATATGAGGATCATATACTCTTACATGACTCATATTATAGAATATTAAAAGAAATACTTAGGAAATTACAATAGTCACATTTTTAGGAATCTCATTTACTTAGAAAAATGTCAAGACCCCTCTTAAACCTAATCAACAAAGTTTAATTGAGATAATATGATTTTGCATCAATTGTTGATGACCATGATCGAATATCATTAATAATGGTTGACTATATTTTACTATGGCTGATTATGTTTGATTATGATTGACTATGGTTGACCATGGTTGAAAATTAAGGCCATGGTTGACCATAGCCAATGTTCCTCAAAGGTTTTGTTGATTGTGATGTACCTCAATGCTTCTATTAGATTTTGAATTTCATATTGGATTTCTTATGTCAAATTCCTATGTTCCTCAATGGTTATTTTTGATCCATTTTTTTTACCAATCTAGTATTGGACATGGTGTTATGGTGTTGGCATTGATGTCAAAGGGGGCCAATATGGTCAATATTGGACATAGTGTATGTTGTTGACATTGATGGAAAGAGGATAAATATGGTCATCGAGAAATTTATTAATGTTTATGTATTCATATTAGTGTCATAGAAAAAGTTTATGTTGAATTATTTTACTGGCATCCATTCACAAAAGAAGCAATTGAACAGAAGTGAAGGGCTTGTTCACTACATGAAGATATCACTGGAAGAAATTTACAATGGAAACTCAAAAATAAGTTAATGTGATCTAAATACAAGAAGAAAGGGTCAAATCTTGTGCTTCAATAGAATAAAACAAGTGTCAAGGATCTGGTATACAAATCTCAGCAAGGGGGATGCTTCACAGATCCTTCATTACTTAGTCCTTGAAAAATATTGTAATAAAAGTTATAGATCATTGTAATCCATTCTTAAGTGAATGAAAGAAAGGGAAAAAGATCGTCTCTCAAGGCATATAATATCTTTGATGAGAATTACCTCCAAGAAGGTGTGACAAAAATCATCGAATATCTCACTATGATTGTTAGATCACTGGATCAAAGTCTTAGAAATTATCAAATCACACTACAGGATTGGTGCTACAACTCACTGCAAATCACTGTAACTCCTGTGATGCAAATCCATGCTACAATATTAGTGTTGGAACTCCCACGTTGTAACCCCCACACTATAACTCCATGCTACAAGCTTAGTGTTGCAACTCCCACGTTGTAACTCCCACACTGTAACTCCATGCTACAAGATTAATGTTGCAACTTGTTACAATGCCCGCGCTGTAACTCCATGCTACAAGATTAGTGTTGCAAATTGCTGGAACTCCCACGCTTCAAATCCATGCTACAAGATTAGTGCTGCAACTTCATGCTATAAGATGAGTGTTGCAACTCAATGCAACTCCATGCTACATGATTGGACATGAAAATTTGACCAGAGTCAACAAATATGTGGAAGTGAATACATCATTTAAAATCCACTCTTATAATTTTCAAGTCCACTCTGTTAGCTTGCTGATAAATGAGGAATGTGGATCTATTACCAAATCTCTACTATTGAAGTGGAAGCTTCATTTGGAAATTTTAGAAGGTGGTCACAACAATAAATCTAAGCAAGTTTCATTCAAAGAACCTTCTATACCATCAACTTCACATATTTTCTGGGGAAACTACTTGATTGACGACTAATTGGGCATGTTCTGCACAAAACCCATGTCGTATAATTTTAAAATGCATTTCCATCGCTCCAAAATATTCACACCAAAATCACAGTCTGATTTGGATGCCTTTTTAAATTAAAATCAATTAATAAACATAAAAGTCAGCATTTGTGTTAATTAAATGAAGAGGTGCAATGCTTTTATGGATAACTTTAAGGATGAAAATTCATATTAAAATGTAGAAACTTGGGCTAATCTTATTAGTCCTTAATATGTAAAATGTAAAATATTTGGCGATAGTTTTGTAAAAATATTCAAATTTCTAAGGATTTTATATAGTTTCTATAATTTTTTGGCAATTTTTAAGGTAAAATAATTTTATTCTATGGAATTTGGGCAAATTGTTTTCAGAAAAAATGGAAATTCGTGAATCTTTTTTTGGGAAAAACCATGGAAAATTATCCCATTTGTGAAATTTAGCCCCTAAAATCATCTATGCATGTTTTATTTTTAAAAAGACACATTGGTTCATTTGCTCTTTTACAAAAAGACATATTGTTTCAATATCATATACCTCTTAAAAGACTATATAAATAGAGAAAAATGGTAAGAAGGAAAGTGTATCTCTGGTCTATATCAGAAGATCAAAAGCAGAAGATGAGTCCAACAAAGAAATATGAAGACACTCATGAAGTAAGAGCGGATTGGAGGAGCAAGGGAGGATTGGTATCCTCTACAGATTGAAATCTAAAAATAAGGCGTTGTTGCTTCCTAGAGTTGATGCTCTAAAAACAGGGAGTTGGTGCTTCCTAGAGTTGGTTTTTTGAAACAAGGGAGTTGGTGCTTACTAGAGTTGGTGCTCTGAAACAAGGGAGTCGGTGCTTCCTAGAGTTAGTTCTTTAAAATAGGGGATTGGTGTCTCCTTGAGTTGGTGCTCAGAAAAAGAGATATTGGTGTCAGTCACACATTTGTAGCTTGTACCTTTCATAATTGTTATATTTAATTTTTGTATTTAGTACATTATTGTTGATCAATTGTTGTGATTAATAAGTTTAATAATTAATAAATTATTAAATTATTAAAAAAAACAATACTGATTCACCCCCCCTCTCAGTATTGGCCAATATTTCAACATCTAGTGTTATTATGTAGTTACTATTAGGATTTATTTTACACTTCTCTTAGCCTACATTTCTCTTTTCTCTTACCTCAAAAAAATTCGAAGAACATAGTCATTTTCCAAAAATGAAGATGCAAAGCTACATAACAATTCTTAATTTTTCTTTTAATTACCTAAGTTCACAACCCCACATTCACCAAAACCCATTACTTGTTTCCTCTTCCATTTTATTTTGGTACCTAGTCAATTTCAAGTGATGCGGATGCAAAGCTACTTACCATCTCTTAACTCTTTCTTAAGTCTCCACCTTCGCAAGTCCCTAGGTTCGCATTCACTTTCCACTTTTCACTTCTTTAATACTTAGCCATATCTCTCATTACAGAGCATATTTTCTTACTCCCCGTCATTTTTCTGTTGCTAGTAGGTATGCACATCTAAAAGTCTGCATTTCTCCCAACACTTAACCATATTAGCAATTTCAATGTGGGCATAATCACCCTTTTCAGAAGATTGTTTAACAAAAATTTATGTATGCAAGTCCGCAACTCCAAAAATATGTGTTATACTCTTAGCATTTCCCATACATGTAATACCTCTATTTTGAGTCCCCATATGAAACAATGTATTTTGTTTATGTGATGAAGGTTGGAGTGCCCAAACAATTAAAGAGGTGAGCATGCCTAGGAAATGTAATGTTATGATCATTATTAATAATAAAATATATCATTGGTTGCAAGATAGACAAGGAAAAGAGTTATAGGGGGTTATGATTCCACGAGAGAGGGGGCTTAAGGGGATATGTCATTTTATCATATTTTATTTACCCAGAATTGTTTTAATGGAGAGAAGTGGTTACATGTGCTTATTGGGATAAGGCCATGGGATTCTTGATTTTCAAGTAAATATTTAAACCCGTCTTGTGGGATATTTGGGGGTTCTTCTTCACTCACTATGTTCATTCATTGTTCATTGTTCACACTCCCCATTCTATTCACTTTTTCACTCATTCATTCTTGTTGTTGGAATGAGACCATGGGGGAGAATTATTGAGGAGGAAGCCATTGTTTTTTGTTTGTATCAGTGACTGGTGTGTTTCAGCCATGAATTAATGCCTCCATGCCTGAGATACATTGGTATGTACTAAATTTTATTCACAACTGTGAGTCCTGAGAGTCCTTGCATGGAGATTCTTCAGCAGATGCACTAGATCCCTGGAAGAAGTTGGACAACTTGAGGGACTGTAGGGAAAAGAAGGGGGTCCATTCTCTTGGGTTGTGCAAGATGGAGAGAAGAGAGATGGTGTACTTTGGATTGCCGTGTGTTGAGAAAATTATGAGAGCTTGTGTGCTGACTAGTTTTGGAAGTTGAGTGACACCTTGGAACTGTCCTTGTGGATTCATAGCCTTGGCTCAAAGGTGACCTTCTTTTGAGACTTGGAACAATAGTGTCTATGGTTGGGTGGAATGTCCTTTGTCTACAGCCAGTTGGTGAATTCGTTTCATTAAATATAAGTGTTATTTTTCATGTGTTTCTCTACTATATATTTATTTCCGCTATGTATTAATTATTGTCTTTAAGATTTGTATGTTATAACATGCATGCTTGTTGGTTATTGCTACACATGGCATGTTTCAACATTATTTATATGGTAGCATGAATATTTATTATTTCATGTGTTGTTATCATGTTTCTTTCATCGTTCTTTAATAATTAAATAGTATTAGAATTTGAAATCAATTTCGAATAGAGTTTTTGAGGTAGTGTGCCCTACCTAGGGGTGGTTGGGTATGTTATAGATTGGTATCATAGCTTCTGGTTCAAACACCGGACTGATCTAGTCTAGAACTATTGGACATGGTATTATGGTATTGGAATTGATGTCAAGAAGATCAATATGGTATTTTCATTAAAAAAGAATATGTCTTTGAGATCCTAAATCTCAGTAGATATAACGTATTAGGTTGCATAGAATTAGAGGACGAAGTGTTAAGACCTATGGAAAGGTCAACAAAAATATTAGTAAAAGGAGAACCTTAAGGAAGTGGTATTTAGATTGAATTCCCGACAGATCAATTGTATAAAAATGTTCATAATTGTGAGGAAACTCTGTTACAGATGAGAGATATGACAACCATCAATCGCTGATTGAAGGCAAAAATCAATGATCATGATTCAATTGGAATCCAAGTGTAAATACAAAGGAGTCTCAAAGGAATCAAACCTCTGAAGGACATTGATCCCAGGTCAATAAAGCTTTGGGAGAAGGTGGATAAACGAGAGTCATCATATCTAGTTGAGAAATTTTGGGTATAACCAGAGCCATCAGATCGAACCATTAAAACCTTAGCCATTCGATTGGGTTGATGAGTTCTATGGTCATTCGACATTGACCATTTTGGGGATAAATGAGTTAAAAACAGGTGGAATCCCCGAAGGCCAAAACCACAAATTAACACAGGCTATTGATCAAAGTCTAGAATAAATTTATAAAGGTTAAGGAATCTGAAACTTCACCACTTCGATGAATATTGAAGATAAGGCAGAGGTATAAAGCCACAAATTATTGGAGTCCCAGAGTGTCGAAGCCTCGAAATCCATCCAACCGTCAGGATCAAGGAGGAAATTTGGGTGAATTCTCAACTATTTGATTGAGTATAATGGAAGGAGAGGGTAAGTCACAAATTCTCGGAGTCCTGGAGTGTTGAAGCCCCGAAGTTAATCCAACCATCAAGATCAATGAGGAAATTTGGGTGAATTCTCGACCTTCCGATCGAGTATGGTGGAAGGACAAGGTAAGCCACAATATCTTGGAGTCCCGAAGTAATGACATCATGCAAACCGTCGATCTAATATCCCTTCAAGAATTTTCTCAAATATTATATCAAGCAGTGGAAGGATGGCGGAAGGACAGGTATAACTCTAGGGGGGTTGAATGACTTTATAGTTGTAATATCCCATAGTCTCGGAGTGTCGAAGCCCCAAAATAAATAAGGATCGTCCATCTCAACACTTGATTAAGTCATAGTCATTGGATTAAGCTAATGGAAGGATAATGTAAGCGGAGGTGTTAACCGACGGTAAGAGATCATCGTCACTTTATGACCACTTTAACTGGTATAACTGCGAGGGAGTTGAACAATTTGAGAGTTGTAATATCTCGGAGTCTCGGAGTGCCGAAGTCCTGAAATAAATAAGGATTGTCCATTTCAACACTTGATTAAATCATGATCATTGATTTTGCTGAAGCATCCAAATGAGCCAGGATCATCCAGTCAATAGGATATTAAATCTCAACCGTCCAATCTACTAGTGGAGTTAATATAAGTACTTCGATGAAGTGTAATTTGGGAAGTATTACTTCAAAATAATGCAAGAATGCCGAAGTCCGGAGGACCTGGTTTCACTGGTCTCATGATGAGGTAAAGGGGTTGATTAGAGGCATGAAGGGCCTATAAGTAAACAAGTATGTAGAAATTTTCAAACAAGGTTATGTGTAGAATAATAAATAGAAAAGCGCTAAAGGAGAATCACTTAGAGTGGATAAGCCTATGGTTTTCAGCCCGTGATCACAAGGAAAGTGGATTGAAGGAAGTGCCTGTGCATAATTTGAATTATGTACCAGTTTAAAGGGCCTATGGAATAATTTGACAATATTGGCACACAACCATTCCATTACCACTATAAGATCATGTTTGCACAAAAAGGGTGAAAGTGACCTTTTCAGGAAGCCATAACTTTCATCTCAGAGATCAGTTTGGGGTATGGGAATAGTCATTAGAAATATGACTAAGAGGGAAATAACATTGAATTGTTATAATTTGGAGAATGATGATATATTTATTCATGAATTGAGCAGAAAAGTGACTTGTAGAATTGTTTGGATTTTTTTTTATAATATGCATAATTCTAACAAAATGGTTTCTTGCACATTTTGCAGAATTAGGGGATATAACCATATTAGTTCAAGATAATAATTCATATTCAAGAAATGGAGGAAGGAGAGGGATCCTTTAGTCATGATAAAGAAGCCAAAGATCAAAATATCAATGTTGGTAATGCAAAGACAAAATCAAATGGGCACATGAGAAAATGGGACCAAGAAACGTTAATAGATACTATGAGAAGACTGAAAATAAAAGTGCAAAGTTACAAAGCATACAATGAGAGGTTGATGAGAGAATAAAATTCGATAAATTCTTAAGTAATTCAAAGCCTAAATAAATTGCATAGGCAAGCAAGTAATGAATCAGAATTAAGGTAGGAGGAAGAATAAAGATATCATGAAAGAAGAGGTAACTATAAAAGAGTTGCTCATTCAAGAAGTGCCAATAGAAATCATAGACATTACTCACCTCCTTACTCAACAAGGAAATTTTATGCATATGAAGACTCCATAAGAAGTCCAAAAGTGTCTCCTGTTAGGCACCAAAGAAGAAGGCATGAATTGGAAAGTTTTCAAGGAGAGTTGAGGAAGCTTAAGCCACCATCCTTTTATGGTGAAATAGAAAGGAAAGATGATGTTGAAGAAAGGATGTCAATTGTATGCAGCCTATGTGGAAGAGTTAGAAAATACAAAAGGGCCAAGTCTTGAATATTTTATAGTATTGCAAGAGTTTGAATATGTATTCCAAGAAATACCAATATTTCCACCAAAGAGGGAGATATATTTATCTACTGATTTAATACCAGGAGTTTTCCCAGTATCAAAAACACATTAAAAAATGAGTACACTTGAATTGATAGAATTACAAATGCAGTTGGAAGAGTTGTTGAAGAAAGGGTACATACATCCAAGTGTTTCACCTTGGGGATCACCATTACTCTTTGTCAAAAAGAAAGATGGAACATTGAGGTTGTGTATAAAATTTATACAATTGAATAAATCCACTATGAAGAACAAATGCCCTCAACCTATAATTGATGACCTCTTTGATTAGATAAGAGGAGCAAATATATTTTCAAATATAGACTTTAGATCTAGATACCATCAGGTAAGAATCAAGGAAGAATACATCAATAACAAAACCTTCAGAACTAGGTATGGACATTATGATTTTGGAGTGGTACCATTTGGACTGACCAAAACACCGATTTTATTTATGTGCTCAACGAATGACATATTCATGAATTATCTAGATAAGTTTGTCACTATGTTCTTGGATGGCATAATTGTTTATTCTAATTCTGAGGAAGAGCATGAACATCACTTGAAGTTGGTGTTACAAGTGATGAGGGAACATCAACTTTATGAAAAGATTATTAAGTGTTCTTTTTACCAAGAAAAAATCTATTATTTGGGTCATATTATTTCAGAACAAGGTATAGCAGTAGATCCATAAAAGATTAAATCCATTAGAGGATGGCCAACACCCAGGAATGTTTCAGAAATTAGATCTTTTATGGGATTAGTCGAATACTATATGAGGTTTATATCGAGGTTCTCTAAGGTTTCTCATCCCATAACTTATTTACAAAACAAGGGAATCAAGTTGGAATGGACAATAGAGTGTGAAGAGAATTTTAATTTGTTAAAGGAATCACTTACTAGTGCGCCTATTTTAAAGATTGATGACCCAAAGGAGAATGTTGTGGTACGTACAGATGCATGCAAGGAAGGAATTGGTGGAGTCCTCACTCAAAATGGACATGTAATTGGTTATGATTCCAAAAAAATCAAAGAACATGAGAGGAATTATTTCACAAATGATTTGGAGCTTGCTACCATAGTTCATGTATTGAAGATGTGGAGCCATTATCTCATGGGAAAAATATTTGAATTATGGATAGACCATGGTGGTCTGAAACATCTTTTTGAACAACCAAAATGCTAGGAAAACAAGATGGCTGGAATTTTTAAGTGAGTATGACCTTGACATCAAGCATATCAAGGGAAAATAAAATAAAGTTTCTGATGAAATCAACATAAGAGTACATCTCATGCATTCTACAACTGTTCGTATGCACCAGTCAGATTTAAAGAGAAGAATTTTAGATGTTGTTGTTACAGATCAACATTACCTATACGTAAAAGGAAGTTTACAAAAATAAAACATACAAACTAAAATTTAAGAGTATGAGATTAAGGAATATGGATTACTTATGCATAAGAATATAATTTATGTTCCTAGTTCCAGAGAACTTAGGAATTTGGTATTAAAAGAAATGCATAATGTTCCATATGTTGGACATCCTGGTTACCAGAAAACAATTGTAGCAGTAAGAAGCCAATCATTTTGTCTAGGAATGAAGAAGGATGTTTCTTATTACATTTCCAGATGTATGGAACGTTGAAGAGTAAAAGATGAGCACAGAAACCCAACGAGTTTACTTCAACCATTGCCAATTCCAGAGAAGAAATGGGAAGTGGTAATCATTGATTTTATAACTAAATTACCCAGGACAACAAGGCAACATGATTCCATAATGGTAGTTGTGGATAAATTGACAAAGGATGCTCATTTGTTCCTATGAAAATGACTCATAAAACAACTAATATTGCAGAAATTTACATGAGGGAAATAACTAGGTTGCATGGGATACCTAAGGCAATTATTTTAGACAAAGATACAAAGTGTACTTCAAATTTATGGAGGGGATTATTTAAAGGATTTTGTAAAAATATGAGTTTTAGCACAACATACCATCCACAGTAAGATGGGTAGACAAAGAGAGTCAACCAAGTGATTGAAGACATGTTGAGAATTTATGTGATGGATAAACCATCTAAGTGGGAAGACTACCTGCATTTGGTTGAGTTTGCCTATAATAATGAGTATCGAGCTTCATTGAATATGAAGTCATTCAAGGATTTGTATGGTATAAAATGCAATGATCCAATGAGTTGGGAAAACCTAGAAAACATAGTAGTACTTGGGCTAGAATTGCTCAAGGACATGGAAGACCAGATGGTTAGAAATAAGTAGAATTTAAAGGCAGCTCAAGATAGAAAAACAAGTTATGCAGATAAGAACATGACAACTAGAGAATTTAAAGTGGGGGAAAATTTTGTTTTAAAAGTGAATCCTAAGAAGATATCATTGAAGTTGGGTAGTTGTACAAAGCTAGCAACTAGATTCCATGGTCCATTTGCGATCTTGGACAAAATAGGGCCAGTTGCATACATGCTTCCATTTCCTACTTCCATGAATGTGCATAATGTGTTTCATGTCTCTTTGCTGAAAATGTATATACATTATCCTAACCATGTTATTGATTGGAATTTGATTCAAGTAGAGCCAGAGGGATACTTTCAGGTCTAGCCAATGCACATATTGGACAAAAAAGTCAAAATGCTCCAAAATTGAGTTATAGAGCTGATAAAAGTTCAGCAGACCTGCTACAGTCCTGAAGATGATACTTTTTAGCCTGAAGATGCCATGCATGCAGAGTACCCACAAAGTTTTGAATAAATTTTTAAATTTTGATTTATGTTTTGGTATATGCACTGAGGACAATGCCAAAATAAAGGGGAGGGGATTGTAACACCTTAGTTTTGAGTCCCCATATGAAATATTGTATTTTGTTTATTTAATGAAAGGACAGAGTACCCAAAAAATTAAAGAGGTCAGCGTGCCTAGGAAATGTAATTCTATGATCATTATTAATAATAAAATACATCACTGGCTGCAAGACAAACAAGGACAAGAGTTGTAGGGGGATATGATCCCATGAGAGATGGGGCTTAAGGGGATACTCCATTTTATCATATTTTATTTACCCATATTTGTTTTAATGGAGAGAAGTGGTTACATGTGATTCTTGGGGAAAGGCCATGGGGTTCTTGATTTTCAAGTAAATATTTAACCCATCTTGTGGTCTCTTTGGAGGTTCTTATTCACTCACTTTTTTCATTCATTTTTCATTGTTCACAGTCCCCATTCTATTTGTTTTTTCACTCATTCATTCTTGTTGTTGGAATGGGACCATGGGGGTGAATTATTGAGGAGGAAGCGAATTTTTTTTGCTATAGAAGTGTCTGGTGTGTTTCAGGCATGAATTAATGCCTACATGCCTGAGATGCATTGGCATGTACTGAATTTTATTCAGAGCTACGAGTCCAAGAGTCCCTACATGGAGATTCTTGACCAGATGCATTGGAGCCCTGGAAAGAGTTGGACAAATTAAGGGACTACATGGAAGAGAAGGGGGTCCATTCTCTTGGGTTGTGGAAGATGGAGAGAAGAGATCTAGTGTACTTTGGATTGTTGTGTGTTGAGAAACTTGTGAGATCTTGGGTGCTGACTGGTTTGGGAAGCTGAGTGACACGCTGGAACCGTCCTTGTGGATTCATATCTCTGGCTTGGGGGTGACCTGTTGTTGAGTCTTGGAACAATAATGTATATGGTTGGGTGGAACATCCTTAGTCTACAATTAGTTGGTGATTTCGTTTCATTAATGATAAGTGTTCTTTGTCATGTGTTTCTCTGTGGTATATTTATTTCCGTTGTGTATTAATTATTGTCTCTATGATTCATATATTATAACATGCATGCTTGTTGGTTATTGCTATGCATGGAATTTTTAAACATTTATATGGTAGCATGAATCTTTATTATTGCATGTGGTGTTATCATGTTTCTTTCATGCTTCTTTAATAATTAAATGGTATTAGAATTCAAAATTGGTTTCAAACAAATTTTTTGAGGTAGCTTGTCCGACCCGTGGGTGGTTGGGTACATCACAATACATCATTTTACACCTCCATACTTAATACTTTCCATCCATCATACCATCACATTACCATTTCCTGTCAAATTAATTACCCCTTCCACATCATCCGCCACTTGTAAACACATAATGCCATTATTAATGCAAAATGAATCGACTAAGGGTCGCAATAAATCCAAGTCCCATGAAAATTGATGATATTTAAAGCATGATCTATGGTTTATTGAGTTACCAAGGTAATACAAAGTGGAATTTAAATAAAATAAAAAAACCAACCTGAAAGTATCGACATTAGTGCCACCTTTGTAAGAAGAAGAAAATATGTCAAGTAAGAAGAAGGAAGAATTTTTTGGAGATATATTGAACACAGTAGATTGCAAAGATCAACACTTCTAGTGGTTCATAACATATAAGTACTACAAGTATCTTTCTCCAACTGAGAAGAATACAAACCTGATATGGACCTCAGAAATAACATTGACAAAATGTGTTTTAGAAGTAATTGATATGAAATATATTTTTCAATGGTGTGTTGATAAATTTGTTTATGAATGAAGAATAAATTCAACTGCAAGGTCATCAACCCATTTCTCTAGCTCCTTCAACATTGTCTAAAATGTTACGACTCCCTACACCAACTATGCTATTTCAGAGTGAGGAATCTGATGAATTTTTGAAGCAACATAAGGGAGGGAACACATTTTTAATCAACTATTTGGAAGATCCAACCTGTAACCCTGGTACTTCTAGAATTGAGGTAAATTTGCTAAAATACATGTACAGAGAATTTTCTTGGCTATTTTCCCGCATTCTCGGTTTGGAATCTACTATGTTTGTAACAAGAAATGTTATATATGATATGCATTATGCTCTACATGAAAAATATATCATTTATTATGGTTATCTCATCTCAAGTGAAATTTATTTCCAACTAAATAACCTCAAAAAGACCCATAAATTCTATATGGCTTCTTACCTCATTTTCTCCATTGCTTATGGCCATGTTTTTGAAGATTTGCCTCGAGAAAAACATGTGGATTTTAATTTAGACCCAGTTTATTCATGGTATTCAATTTTGTACAAACATAAATCCCAATACAGTTTCTAACTAGTTCACAACAATTTCATCTCAGAGTTCAAAAGATTAATATTTGGACATAGCACATCAAGGCTATCCTTAGAGGAAACTTCCTTCCTCACTGGAAAATGGATTTATGAGTTGTTATGAAGAATTCACTTTAATTATAATATTTGTTAGTAAGAAGAAATCTTTCCTTTTACTGTTTTATACATCAGTTAAACTTTTTGTTGGAGAAGTATGTAGGCAATACAAAATTTGGGCTCGTTTCTTCCATGACAAAAGGAAAAGACAATTTATACCTCTACCATGGAAAATTGGGGATTGCATTGTTAAACATATAACTCTCATAAATGAGTTGGCAAGATATCATGAACATATGGGTTTGAAGGAAGCCAAACTTGTTGAAGGATTTGACCTAGATAAGAAATTCACTACACATATGAAGTTAGTGGGGTATTCTTCACACTTCATTAGAGTTGAACAATTTCAAGAAGGTGGTAGAGATAATTTGGATCTTCAGGAACTAGTGGCGTACCAAAATTCAAGCAATTCAGGAGAAGTAAATAGTATAAATGAGGTACACAAACAACATGACATAGAAACAACAAATAAAAAACATAACTCTCTGTAAACGTCTCAACGAAGCACTCCATCCAAAATGAAGAGTAGAACCAATGGAATTGACACCGGAAAAACACCAGTTGGAGGCTCAAATGATGGTGGATATGCAAATCCACCAAGGAAAATCCTTGAGAAAACACATGTTACATACACTCCTATAAAAAGAAAAATAAATATCTTATCAATGGAAATAAATGCATCATAAGTTTAGAAAATTCCCCTTTCGATGGACATAGATGAGATCAATGAAGAACTAGACTAGTTTGCGTAAAGGTTGTTAGATATGAGAGAAATAAATGATGCTATTATGACTCAGGATCCTGGGATATTTGAAGAGGAATATATCACTTTGCACAATGTGGCTTACAATCGTGAAACCAAAAAATTATTGTTAGAAAAAGTTATACCAAGAATAAGAAGTCATTTGAATGATGTAAATCTTTGATTGACTATGATGGAGTAGCACCATCTAAAATTGCATACTTTCATGGAGCTACTGGAGATGCATTAAGACAATCAATTGATAAAATGGAAAAAGATAATTTGGAACTAAAGAAAAGGGTAAAAGAATTAGAAGTTTCTTTGGTACCAACACCATTGTTTCTACAACCTTTAAGTTCTATGAAAACTATAATTCAATTGGAGGAGATCCCCGAAGGAAGTACAAAATACAAAGGTTCATCAAGTTGATTGCAGGTCATAAGAAAATACGTTGGTGATTCCATACAAAAAAGGGTATATAATTTAGAAAATTTGGGAGCTTGCCCAAAGTATTGCTTGTTTTTCCTCCAAAATAAGGAATTTCAAAGAATATTTGCAGAAAGATTTGGAAAATGATGAAATATTTTTCAAGGAAGATGTAAACACATTTTCAGCCAAAAACTCAAGTTTAAATGAAGCCTGAAGAAAGGAACAAAGGATTTTTCAAGGAAGATGTAAGCACATTTTCAGCCAAAAACTCAAGTTTAAATGAAGCCTGAAGAAAGGAACAAAAACTTCCTTCACCTTACCCTATGAAGCATATTAATGCATGTTGGTTAAAGATAATTAAAGAGTTAAAAAAAAGAGAAATGAAACCGAGGCCCTAAGGAATAGAAAGAGTAATCTATTTCTTAAACTTGTTATTCTTACCAAGAAATTAGATGGTCTTGATTTATTGATGGATACCATGATCTTAACCAAATAATCTTTAATGAGACAACTTAAAGCATTCAAATTTTCTTGGGCTAACAAATTTACCAAAACCATAGAATTTTTCGAGGATGAAGTTGAAAGATGGTTAGTTCGGTATATAAAAATAAATGATGAGGTGGACAACATGTTTGTTAGGACCACATATTGCACCTTTTTGCCCATACTTTTTGCCATTATTATACCCTTGATCACCTGTATTTAGCCCCATATTATCACTTCATCTGATCACTCCAAGGTATACAACGTCCTTTCTCATTACTATATGTTTAATTTGTCTTGCATAATATTTTACATTACTTTTTGACCTAACCATTGATTAGAAGCACATAAGTGTCCATATTTGAAGAATTGTATTCAAGGCCGATGCTGAAACACGGAAGCTGCTACACAGTCCGAAGATGCAGATGCTGAAACACGGAGCTGTTACACAATCTGAGGACGCATAAGCCGAAACACGGAGCAAATACATAATTTGGGGATGCAGATGCTGAACACGGACCTGTCACTCAGTTCACACGAGTCCTGACATCTAGAAGTCAAAGCCGACACAGTCAAGAGCACAATTCACGTGGCTGAAACAACCTGTGAATTGCGATGCTGAAACAACATCAGCAGCTATGAGAAGAAGTTGTTACATCAGCCGTAACAGCAATGCCTCGTCAACTCCTGTATTAGCATTCGGTTGCGTGAGAATAGGACACCCTATGCTAATTTAGAAAGAAGATCCGATTTAGTATAGGATTCAGATATGCCTTGTAATGATTGTATCGATGGGATTTTCCCTTTATATTCAGCGGAAATCACCATTCGAAGGGCCAAGTTTTTATGTATTGAAGAACTTCAGAGAAGCGGGACATGTTCGATCTTTCCAATTTGTAATGTAATATTTCAACAGATGAATAGAAGACTGCCTTGATAATTTGTCTCTAAGTTTTCCCGTTTCAGGGGAATCTTGTGAGAAGGGAGGGCCCACCTTCTTCACAAGATTCATCCCTTAGTTAGAAGTGTGATTGTTTAATTCCTGTT
>JASDQU010220507.1:0-10423 GCA_032191745.1 Picea mariana
GTATACTATAACAAACATTCAAACAATATATAAACATATATATAATTTTATATAAAATCGACAAAATAAAAAAAGATAATGAATATATAGCTAATTACCATGGGACGATATTCATTCGATCTGCCATCAATGTGACCATATTTACTACAATGTTTTGTAGCTATTGCTATTAAAATTCTTATGGGATGTCTAAGGCAACATTTTTTACAAGGGCAATAACATCTACCATCACCCTTTTCACCCGCTTTACTTTTTTCCCCACCTCTAATAACATTCTTCCACACAAAAATACCCTTTTGGAACCTTCCTTTTTATAGAAAGATTGTCACAAGATCCTTGAATCGTCAAATTTTTATAGTGCAATTTTAGGTCACTATCGTCGCAATTGCGACGAACATGACCTAAAAATATTTATTTATTTACCTATTTATTTAAGGTCATTTTTAACGCTCAATTTTAAGGTTCATTAATACGTCGCTCTTGTGATGGACAAAGTATAGTCGTCTCTCTTGCGACGAACATTGACCATAATAATTTGGTCAAACTACATGTGTCGATATTGCGATGAATACAGGGTGGATTTAAAAAACCTGAACTTTTTCTCTTGCATGTTGCGACGAAAGAGTACTTTGGTCGCAAGTGGTTGTCGCAAAATTTTCAATAAGTAGTAGTGTATATTTCAAGTCAGTTGGGCGGGGCAAGGATAGGTGGTTATAGCCACCTTTCGGTTGTATCCAAAGAACATGGTACAGTTTGAGCTTCCCTCAAGTTGTAGCCTGAGAAACTAGGGGGTTGGAGCTTCCTTCCAGTTGCAACTGGAAAACAAAGGAAGTTGGTGCTTCCAATGAATGCAATTATTAAAGACATATAAGAAAAATCATTATGTGGTTTTCTCCCACTTCGGGTTTCCACGTAAAAACACTGGTGTACTGTGTATGTGTATGATTGCTCATTTGTTCATTTTTAATTTACTCTGCAACTATTGGATGATAAAGCTACATTGATACAACACTTGCATTTTATGTTTAAAAAGATTGTATTGCTCTATTACTGATTCACCCCCACTCAGTAATCCAAAAATTGGTTTCAGAGCTAGTTCCTTCAGGAAACAGTTTAACCATTGGAAGGATATCATGGATTATTCTGAGAATGGAGTACCATTGTTTAATGGTTAGAATGGTTTAAAGTATGAGTTATGGAGTGGAAGGACAAAATTATTTTTACAGGAACATGGTTATTATATTTGGTTATCATTCGTTATAGGATGTGATAGTTCAAAAAGGGAAAAGAATACAACCAAGAAGGAATTGAAGAAGAATAACAAAATAGAAACAAAATTCATCTGGGAAGGATTACCTAATTCGGTAAGAGAAAAGGTTGGTAAATTTTTATTAGCCAAAGAACTTTGGGATAATTTACATGACATATATTATTCAGCCATCGCAGATTCAGAAAATGCCAAAGAATATGCAGGTACAAATCAAGAAGAAATATGTTCACCATGTCAAACAGATTCAGAATATGAAGAGTACATAATCGAAATAGGTATGTTTTTTTTCTTTAATTGTGAAAAACGAAAACATCTTGAAATAGAATGCCATGAAGGAAATGAGACAAAAAAACAAATTGAAAAAGAAGACAATTATGAGGCAAAATTGATTTGTGCTTTAGATGAACTAAGAGAAGAAAACAAGTCACTCAAGAAAGAATTGATGAAACAAAAGGAAAGTTTTCACATTTTTTAAGAATCCCACCAAGTCATCGAGAAATTAAGAACTCATCTAGAAGAAGCCAGAAAGATAGAAGAAAATCTTGAATATCGAAAGTAGCATTTTGAAGCCAACATAGCAGCACAAAAGGAAAAAGCAGAAATGAGAGAGAATATATTGACAGATCATCTTAAGGAAAGAACTAACGATCTAAACCAGCTTGAGTCATATTTTGGTGAACAAGAGACAGTACTTGAAGAAGAAATAATCACATTAAAAATTCAGCTTCAAGAAGCGAAGAGAACAGAAGAATTCATGATGTCTCAGATATTAAAGAAAGAAGACGAGGTTGAGAATCTTGGAGAAGAAGTTGTCACATTGAGAAGTAAAATCGCCAAGCTCAACAAGAACATTGAAGAGACAGAAACATCCACATCATTTATACAGAATGAAGAGAAACACACAAGGTTTCTAGAAAAGAAGAATGAAGAAAATAGAAAGAGTTATGCAGAAGTACTCAAACGAAGGAATCATGGTCAACTAGAATCTAAGAAAAATATTGAAGATACATCTTCAAGAATACCATTCATGTTCAATCAACAAATAATTTTAATCATGATCATGATCAGTCAAGGAATAAATTCAGAAGGACTACACCACAAAGAAGATCATTCCCTCCTAGGTATGCAAATTTATTTATGGTCATTGTTTTTATTGTACTAATTTTGGACATAAGGTTGCATATTGCAGGGATTATAAAAGAAATGTTAAGCAAGAGGTGCATATGTGGCCCCATGTAACATTGAATGTTACAAATATCATAACTATGGACACATAGCTAGTGATTGTAGAATAATTATCAATACTTCCATGAAAGAGAACACTAATATTAGAAATAATAAAGTATTGATAATAAAACACAAAGAAAAGGTGAACAAATACTAGGTACCAGAGATCGCAAGATTGGAAATAAAACGAGATAAAAAAAAATCTACAGAGAAAAGGAAAGATGTTATATATAGAAAGGTTTGGAAATAAATTGAAAGAAAAGAAGCACAGGTAAATAAGGAACAGTTTCAAGAGATTGTAATTTTAGGCATTGTAGTGAAAGATGAATCCATAGAAATAAAGAAATAAATCATAGCTCAGAGAGATGATGAATCTACCGATGAGGATGATGATGAATACACATCAAATAAGGAATTGTTCTGAGCCATCTGTCTTAGAAAATCCCAGGTAATATGAATATTAGATAGATGGAGTCTATGCAATCACTGTGACACACCAAATAACCATCCTTCGAGTAGTTTGGGGAGTTTTAGAAGACAAATCCAGAGCAGTCAGTTAGCAGAAGTACAATTTTATGGATTAATCAAGACTTCATGATAGTATAGTGATAAATGGGTCAACATTATGGATAGTTGTGCAAATAGATTCTTGGATAGTATGGACAAGAACATGGATTCATAGATTGTTTCAAAGAGTGGTTCAGATACAAAGGAACATTATCATAATGGATGATAATTAGACAGGAAATGGATCGAACAATGCTAATGGATTCCAAATTGAAATATATTTTTTGGACACATGTAGTGCATACAACAGTTCACATTCAAAATAGAGTAATGCTCATAAAAAACAATGACAAAAATCCCTGTGAACTATGGAAAGGAAGCACAGAAAAAAACCTCTCCATCAAGGTAAACCAAGGTAGTATTTTATTAATTGAAATTTATGTTGATGATATTGTTTTTGGAAGTACTAATGACAAGTTAAGTCAGAAATTTGCAAAGGATATGAAAAATGAATTTGAAATGTCATTACTTGGAGAACTATCCTTCTTTCTTGGTCTTCAGATATGTCAAATAAACCAATGAATTTTTATTTCTCAAACTAAATATATTAGAGAAATGATAAAGAGGTTCGGAATCGAAGATTCCAAACCAGTTACCACTCCTATGAAAACTAGTTGCAAGTTGAGAAAAGATGATTCAAAGTCTATAGAAAAAAGGATATACAGGTTAATGATTGATAGTTTACTATATGTGACAACATCTAGACCAGATGTAATGCAGGCAATTGGAAAGGTGGAATGATTTCAAGCATCACCAAAGGAATCACATGTCTTAGAAGTAAAGAAGATTTTCAGATATTTCAAAGGAACATAAGAGTTTGGATAATGGTATCCAAAAGGAAATGATTTATCACTTATTTCATACAAAGATGCAGATTGGGTAGGTTTCACTGATGACCGATGAAGCACAAGTGGAACATTCTAATTAGATATACAGGTTGAGTATGATGAGCCCATTCCAATCTATTATGATAATACAAGCGCTATCAATATCTCAAAGAACCTGATGAT
This sequence comes from Picea mariana, assembly GCA_032191745.1. NCBI lineage: Eukaryota > Viridiplantae > Streptophyta > Pinopsida > Pinales > Pinaceae > Picea > Picea mariana. Next base: position 4,075 of record JASDQU010220507.1, read on the forward strand.
GCACTCCAAGAATAATCACATGCCAATAAAGTATCACTTTCTACCGGAATAGGTTGTAGATAAGAAAATCAGATTTGAATATGTGGGCAAAAAATAACAAGTGGCAAACATCTTTAAAAAACCACTTCCAAGGGAAGCCTTTGAGTATTTTCACCAAAGACTCAGAGTAATTTATACTCCAAAATGAATGATTTTGAATGCTTATATGTTTTATATTTACATGAGGAAGCACCATAAAGAGGAAAGTTCAGGTTGGGGGATCAGTTTAAGGAAGAGTTTAGTGGGGGGGAGTATCCCCAAGGATAGCTCAGTTAGAGGGAGCAGTCCTAGATGGAAAGATACCTTTTCCATTGATGAAAAAGGGGGAGATATTTATCGGATGCAGGATAAAAAAAATTGGAGAGAGAGCACAGAGGCATGTAGACAGGGGGCATACCCCAAGGAGAGTTTAGTCAGGGGGAGCAGCCCAAAAGGGAGATACCCTTTTCCATTGATCTCAAAGGGGGATATATATAAAAATTAATGAGGAGTATAAGCATGAATGCTATCATGACTAAGTGTTTCCATCAATTTTGATGTTTCCATCAATGCCAGAGGGGGATATTGTTAGACAATTGGCCTAGGTTGATGGACAATTGGTATAGATTGTTGGTTGTCATTGATGTCAACCATTGGATATTGATACTGTATATTTATTTGAACAATTGGAGAGTGATATTGTATATTTATGTCAACCCTTAGTGATTGATTTCAACCCTTCGAGAAAGTTCGGTAGCACATTCTGGTAGCACAAAGGTTTGGGTAATGGACCCAGGTTTGTTTGATGTATAATGGTATGATTTTTAATATATTTGAAGGTAAGACTATTGTATATGGGTATTACATGTCATTCCATTTCTGGTGGCATGTGGAACGTCACATAACTCCTCGCGGTGAGAGAGTTATGGCAATGTGAAGTTGGAGAAAGGTTTGGGTAATGTACCCAAGTTTGTTTGATGGATAATGGTATGAGTTTTGATATATTTGCAATCACGAATATTCCATATGGATATTACATGTCATTTCATTTCCATTGGTATGTGGAACGTCACATAACTCCCCACGATTAGAGAGTTATGGGCATGTGAAGTTGGATAACCCTCATGAGTCATCTAGAAGCCCCAAAAGGTCAAAGTAGTCAAAGTGGTTTAGGAGATTTTAGAAGGTAAATATTAAAGTGAAGTGATGAGTGAACTATAAGTCAAATTGAATATAAAATAAATTATTTAAATAATAAAGTTAATGGAGAAATTACTAAGTTTACAAGTGGTTAGAAGTGGATTAGCCCTTAAATAAGGAAAGTGGTTTAAGATGGTTAGAAGGTAACCTCTTGAGGTAATGTAAAGTGATGAGTGTACTATAAGTCAAAGTGGATACAAAATAAATTATTTAAATAATAAATTTAATGGATAAATTAATAATTGTACAAGTGGTTAGAAGTTGGTTAACCCTAAAATAAGGAAAGTGGGTTAAGATGGTTAAAAGGTAACCCCTTGAGGAAGCTACATGAAAGTATAAATAAGAGGCAAGACTCTCTCATTTTAATTACACTTGAGAATATTGAATATCTACAAGTGAATAAGGTAACCAAAGGATATCTAAGCCAAATTTTAGAGGGAATATGAAGTAAAGAAGGCCAAAATTCAAGGGAGGATAAATTCTTTTGATGATGCTTTCTAAGGTATGTTATTTACAGGTCATCTCACCATTTTCGCAATAACCTTTTTTTCTAGAATGATTCAGACCGTGAAATTGGGAGGACGTTGAGGAAACATATCCAAGTAGATGTGTTACAAGTTTTAGCTTGTGGATCGTCTTATTTTTGGAGTTACATTCCATAGAAAATAGGGTTTGTGGCTAGTCCTAAAACTAGTCTAAAACAAGTGTTTGGGGGGAAAATGTCATAACTTATTCATAATAGATACAAATTCAGTAAGAAAAAATGTGTTGGTTAGATTACATTCTTTAGTATTCTAGGTACAATTTTCATATCCGTACAACAAATATTCGGTGCGGGGTATGCTCTACAAGTTCGCTCTCTAGAATAAGCCATAATTTAACAAGGTATGCCATTTTTTATATAACTCCTTTTATGAGAGGTTCCAAGTAGTGAGACTTGGAGAAATTGCATAAAACACACTGAAGAACATTGTGTACTATTTTCAAATCTTTATAAATTATAGGTACATAGTTATGATTATTTCAAGTTAGGGTTGTTGACTAATCCAAAACTAGTCATGTGAGACTAAAGTAAAGTTTGATGAAAATGCTAGTCTCTTGTTGTTAAAGTTAAGGAAGGTTTGTAGGTATACACTAGGTCTATTACAAATATACAAATCAGATTTGGATGATGAAATTGATGAGGGATTTTTGTTGAGGTACATACTGGGTACATGGTTGAGACAAGTAGTTGATGAGTTGGCACATACACGAGGTGTATAGTTGATGATGTTGGTACATCTTGATGAGTCATAGTTGATGAGTATTTGATACATGATTGGTACTTACTTGGTACATGGTTGGAGGCACTTGTTAGTAGTATNGATGCACACATTTGAGAATTGTCTTGGTGATTGATCTTGGTGAGTATATATGATTTGGTTGATAATACTGATGAGACAAGTTGTTGTGATAGGTTGTTTGGACATGTTGTTGTGCCAGGTTATTCGTACAAGTTTGGTGCATGGTTGATGCACTTGTTCATGGTACAGGTTGAGGTACATGTTAGTGCATGGTTGATGCACTTGTTTAGGGTATAGGTTGTTTGGTGCAGGCTGATTGGTACATGTTTTTATAGGTTATTGGTATAGGTTGAGAGTGACAGGTTGTCAGTGGCATTAGTTGATTCAGTGACACTCACAACTTGTCTACATTTGGCATTTATATTTTAGGGCGGTTGGACGGGGCAAAGATAGGTGTTTGTAGACACCTTCTGGTTGTAGCCGAAGAACACAAAGGGTTGTAGTCTCCTTTTGGTTATAGCCAGGAAATTGGGGAGTTAGAGATTCTGTGAGGCTGTAGCCTGAGAAACTAGAGGGTTGGAGCCTCCTTCCAGTTGCAGCTGGAAAACAAAGGAAGTTGTTTCATCCAATGAATGTAATTCTTAAAGAGATATAAGAAATATAATTCTGTGGTTTTTTCTCGCTTTGGGTTTCCACGTAAAAACATTGGTGTACTATGTATGTGTATGATTGCTCATTTGTTTATTGTTTATTTACTCTGCAACTATTGGATGATAAATCTACATTGATATAACGCTTTCATTTTATGGTAAAAAGCATTATATTGATCTATTACTGATTCACCACCACCCCCCCACACTCAGTAATCCAACAACTATGTAGGATGATAAGTAGTTCCCCTTTGGTGATTTCATCCATGAGATGCATGCTTTCCTATTGATCAATGAAAAGAGGGAAATGATTGGTGACATTTATAATAATATCTATGTTTTCTCTTAAATCTTTCTTCAAGAGAAGGTGAAAGTGGTATATTTCTTTTTTAGAGAGGTCAGATAAAGAGGTGGCTCTAGTCCCATTCATCCTATCAATTCCCCAAACAATATTTATTGACTTATTATTGTTTTCATATTTGTGCAAGAACTTTGTATTTTCATCCTCCATTCCTTTCCCTTGTCTAGAAGAATCTTCCTCCTATTTTCCTCCAAGGATCTTATTTCATTCTTTTAGAAAATTGATAAAAATCCCTATCCCTCACCCTAGTAACAATTTTTATATTCGTCTCCAAGTCCTCTAGAACTATATCATCCCTCTTTTGTTTCTCTTTATACCAAGATATACCAGCAGGCTTTACTCTTTTAATGTTTCAATGAAATTGTAGAGAAGGGAATTCTCCGGAGGAAGGAATAAAATGGTATCCAACACTTTTGAATCATATCCCAAAAAGAGTTCCCTTCCATATAATATCGGTTGAGTTTGAAGGGGATAGAGGGTTTTTAAAGGAAATAATCTATTTCCATTATGATGGGACTGTGATCCAATTCCCCTACTAAAGAAAACAATTTCCTTATATATAAATTTTCTTCCAATATGGATTCAAATACTTGGTATATGTTACAACACATTTCCACCCGTGCCTCTAAAATATGCATGTTCCTTTAGGAGGTGGAAAGTTATCTTGGTTGTACATATAATATCATTGTTTCCTTCAGTTTAGTGATGAATAACTCCTCATTGAAGGGAAGGACACCTCATGTTCCCGTGAAATCCAAAAAATCCTAATCCAACTACCTAGAGTAGATTGCAATCTTAGTTCATTAACAAAAATTAGAAAACCATGGGATGAAAAACCCTATGTGATGCAAGAGCATCTCTCTACCTCAACACGCACCAGTTGATTATCACGAGTGGTGCGCATTCAAGGAAGGGAGAGGCACCTCCCTCTTATTTTTCCTTCGAAAATATCAAGCATGATCAAGGGAATTATTGCTGACAGGTTGGAAGAGCCAAATTGTGCCTTCGCACAAGCTAGAGATAAGGTCACCATTAAGTAGTTGATGGTAGGAGGGATTTCTATCTGATACAGATTAGATTTACATAATTGTAATCTTTCCATTAGACACGTGTTTGAATGGTTATTAGACACCAATATCTTAGTTTTGAGGGAATCTCTTCAAGCCGCTCTTGTATAAACTCTTGTATTGTTTCTAGTAGAGTAGGCATTGGGTATAAGAGATACCTGCATAGAAGAATTGAGAGTCAAGACTCAGTGGTATTCCAGACTCATATATTGTAATGGACATTCCACCATTAATAGAAAGGAACATTTTTTCCTATTTATTAATTTTTGTGTAATGGATGTTTTGTTATGAATGTCATTCATATGCATTTGAGTTGTAGATGTATGTTATAAATCATCTACAGGGATAGAGGAATAACTTTATATCTGTGAGTGTGTTGGATTAAGTCTGGTTCTCAAGGCTAAGTGCAAGGAGTGTGCGACAAAGAGTTGAGACTCTGCGAGCCTACGCAAGGAGTGCATATCTGAACTCAGTCAAGTCAGAAGAGAAGCTACCAGGAGGGCACACCAGGATAATTCACAAACTCAGGAGGAAATTTTAAGGTGGTTGGGTACCTTGGAAAGAAAGTTTGTGTAGGAGGAATCACAACGCAAAGTTACTGAACACTCTGTAAGAATTTTCCAAGAGGTCATAGAGAAAGTATGAGGGCGTACTTGAGCAACACATTCTGAAGTGTTGGAGTCCTTAAGAGAATCCCAAGGTTGTTATTGAACACTCTGAGGAAGGAAGGCTTTGCAAGAGTGCATCAACAAAGTAAAGGAGATGCCTTAATACTTTGAGGAAGTCTAAGAGAGAAGTCATCGAAAGGCTTAGCCAAGCACAAGGAGTGCACCAACGAGACTATAAGTTCATCTTATAAGATCAGGGGGAAGGGCTTTAAGTTTTCGGGAGGGCACGGGAAAGTCCACTGAATGACGCAAAGGAACTAGGAACCTTGGAGGTTTTCAAGCCGAGCAAAGCCTTAGAGAAAATTGCATAGAACTATAGAAGGATTGTAAAAGAAGCTCGAGAACAGTTGAAGTCTAAAGAGGAAATTGAGCTAAGTTTGCAAGAAGGTCGAGGAATTTATAAAGTCCAGAAGACAATGAATTTTTCCATCGTCGGGAGGAGATAGGTGGAAAAATATTAGGAGATCTGGGAGTTGGAACTCTAGGAGGTTTTCCAAGATCAAACAAAGATCTTCGCAAAGCCGCGAAGAGCGGTTTAAAATCCATCTCGTTGGATCTAGAGGAGACGCGTGGAAGCGATCCACGCATTTCGAAGGAATATCACTCCAGGAGATATCATAGAAAGACATCAAGAGACTTTCGAAGGACGTAGTCTGAAGAGATCGAAGACATCGATTGGAAGGAGGAATGAGGACCGTTGATCCTCATGCATTTAGTTCACCGATTTGAAGTTTGGGAATGCAAGAATTGGTTGTCGTGGAAATATCTAAAGCCTGAATCCCGAAGCACTTCGTGTGATTGAGCCCTGGGACACAGCCTAAGGACACATAATAGAAAGGGCCTAGCACAAAGAGCTAAGTGCCCCTGCCAACTTTCTTTGAAGGGTTAAGAGGACTCATACTTCGGAGGAAGAAGGACATGTGGTAGAGTTTTTCAGGTTCCAGTAGGGAGTCGAGAGTCATTCTGACTCAGGTGTTGAGAACGATCCTAGAATGGGAGTTCGTCATAGCCCCAAAGGAGAAGGGGGTGGGGTTGGCAGCAAGAGTGGTATCAGAGTGGATTTTTCTCTCAGGTGAGAGGAAGGAGACAAAGTGCAATACTC
>JASDQU010220508.1:0-17881 GCA_032191745.1 Picea mariana
CTTCTTAGAGATAAGCTACCACCATTCTAGCGAGTCTTTCACTCTGTATTTTTACAGTCTCTGTACATTTCTTTCATTAATAGAAATCGTGTATTACTGTATCTCTGTGTTTATGGTTGCATCTCTGATATATTTATGTTATATTATTGGATATACACGATATCTCTGTGCATTTATTTATTATATCTCCGCTCTCATTTCATGCCAAAAATAATCCGGATCAGTTCTCCTATTCTTCAATCAATTGTGCGATCCTTCTTGTCATGAAATCCTTTAACTCTTGTCTCTGTTGTTCTAAAACCTCTTCTTCTTCCTTATTTCTAGCTTGATCTCTTTCAATCCAAGGTTTTCCAAGTAACATAGTAAACGAGGCGTTGTCCTCAATAAATTTAATAATCTCAAAATTTTCTTCTATCAAAGTTCCATTGGTATTCATAGATATCCGAGTCATCTTTCCACATAGGTTTACCAGTTTTCCTCTAAATATCCCTATTCCTCTTAATGAAGCGATCATATAAGGCTTCCCTATAGCTTCCCAAGTTATTTCTAGCATAATTTTCACTTTTGTTTCTTCATCTAGAACACAATTAATGTTGAAGTCCCCTATTCTTACTTTGATGCATTCCTTTTCTTTAAAGATCTCTGATAACCTCACATGTTAGTGATCATTCAAGGTGTCTTTCATTTGTAGCAATACCTTCTCTGATTCCTTCTAGGGCTCTACTATTTCTAGATCTGCCTTAGGGTTTTCTTCATTCATATTCATTCTTTCAAGTTTAGCAATCATTCTAGGGAAATCTAATACTTCATGGTCCATAGTTTTGCAGCAAAGACAACTAGGTCCTCCACCACGACATTCCTTAGCTAGATGGTCTGGTCTTCTGCAACTGTAACAGAGGGTCACTCCTCTCTTTATTTTAAATGATCCCCAACTTCTTCTATACTATGCACTGGGATCGTGGTAGCTAATCTGCAAAAAATTCTTTCTAGGATCCTACATCCATTTGTTAGTCCAAGCATTCTTTCTATGCATAGGTATAACATATCTATCACTATTATTATCATATTTATTCATATCAAACTTTATTTCATCTATCAGTGCCCTAGTTTTCAATCTAGGACAAAATCTATCAAACATACCTAGATCCATACTTTAGAAACAAAAATTTTCACTTATCTTACTTCTACAGAGAACAAGGCCTCCAGATCTAAAAACTTTTAACTATTCTTACCTTTATTAGAGGACTGAGCTTACAGATCTTAACTTTTTTCTACAGATTTGACCTCTTTTCTTCTAGAACTTCCACTTTTACCTTTCTTAGATCACAAAGCATTCATATCTTGCTTCTTTTCTTTAGATATGGCCTTCTTCCTTTAGTACAAAGCTTTTTATATCAAGCAGAATACTGTGCACCAGGGCACAGATCTATGCATAGAGCTTCCACAGTTTTAGGACGAATCTTTGCACAAAGATTCTTCTTCCTTTGTTCCCAACAATCACAATTTTAGGTCCTGACAACAGAACCATTTGTTGGCACAGGGGCAGACCCAGGGTTCAATGCTACAAGAGCGCACCGACAAAACCCTAACTACTGGCCCTTTTGGCAACACCTATGAAGAAGATGAAGTCTCACCTGAGGTAGAGGAAAGGGTGGTTGTGAGACTTAGGTGTCTACAACCTTAGTTGGGACACAGATATGTGATTATATCACTTACAAAGAAATTAGCATTGATCATTGATCAATATTCAACACTTATTATACTTCTCAGATAACACATAGCATTGCAACATTCACTTAGATCTAAGGTATCTTAGTACTTATCAATAGTAAAACATATCGGATCTAGTAGGTAAACACTAAGCATCTTCATACATATCACATCTACTATTCATACACATCTAATGAAGCACAAAGAATAAGTAGATCTATCTAAATATATCAAAGCATTTAGCCAAAGTAGAGATAAACACATCAAGTCAAAGAATAGAGCATAACACACAGATTTACGTGGTTCACCCCCACCCTGGGGCTACGTCAACCAACTCTTCTTCTTCATTATTGTCTTCCAATTAGTTACAAGCACAAAGCCATAGAAACCCTTACTTCACATAGGACAAAATATCTGCGTAGCTCGCTAGATCCTTCTTCCTTTCCTTTCAACACAAATCCTTCTATACCTTCATGGAGGGACTTGCACTAAGCTCTACAATTCTATACAGAATGAAAAAAACTCTTGATCACACAGATCCCACTTGGAACATAGCCTACATCACATAGATACAATAGAATCATCCTCTACTAGATGCCTAGATGTCTATTTATACATTTACAAAAGTGGGCCTAAGCATGGGTGAACCCATGGACAACCTTCCCTTTCCCATTACATATTCCCAAAAACCTAAATGGGCCCAAAAGTGGGCCGAGATCCCGTGATATCTGCTTCGTCTGGTGCTCCATCTTTGACAGGCTGTTGAATTCCAAAAAATGTTCAAGCATGACCAAGTGCTCCCAAAACTTGGTCAAGGGCCAACAACAGAAACCAGGATTAAAAACAAAATCTCTCCTTATGCTCATGTGACAAAGAATGAAATTGAAAGGTTCATGAATCAGACAAAGTGGTAGGAAAATACTTTGCTAGATACAGAAAAGCAGTGTTCACCTACAAACATTTCACATACTAGCACTCCACAGGTACAAGCAGAGAAGAGAGCTAGGAAATAAATCTCTCCTTCAGTCATAGAAGTATCAGAAGAATATTTTCAATTTTACAAGAAGAGGACCAAAACCAACCATACACTTGACAGGTCTAGAGAAGAAGAAACTCAGTCCACCATAGTTATGGAAGGATCACATTCATCAATCTTCTTAGGCAACCAACATATAATTTCCACTTCCTCATCTAAGAAACAAACATATACCACATTGTCAACTAAGTACTCACAGGAGCTTGCAGGACTTAATATATTTGAGAAGTATAATTGGATCAAAAATAAGAATTAGTTCTTGAACAACAACACCTATGCACAGTTTTGGAAGCATACATCAACAACACAACACGGGTTACTATCTTCCTTCGACACAAAGAAAGGAAGGATGCACATGGTGTTCTTGCAAGAACGGGTTCCCCATCCCAAGGAAATTTCTTATTACAAGAGGGAAACATTTGAATTTGATGTAAAAGAGGTGCATCCAGCTGATCAAATGGATATGCATAGACAAACTGGAGAGACGATTTTGTCCACCCTTGAAAATACCTCCATGACTGCTGCAAAATTACAGGTCTCTTTAAACAATGTCTAGTCTCAGTTGAAGCTGGAAAATATATCTTCTCTAGCCATGGATAATAAGATACAATCTCTAGAGGATTTGATATTTAAAATTGGATATGATCCATTAAATGTTAAAGAAGTTGAGGAACTACTAAAGAAGAAAATGTTGACATAACATCTTTGAGGAAACATATGAAACTCCGAACCATTGAATATTCACAAGCAAAGGAAATGGCTGAGAGTGAAGGTCACAAAGAGGAGATGTCAAAACTGATAATGGAGAAGAATGCCCNGTTCAAAGAGAAAAGTGTCCCCATGATTGTCATCCCACTAGAGGAATTCCCTCTCAATGGAATCAATACATCATCATCAGCAACTACAGTCGTTCCAGTGATAGTTTCAGATGCTTCTTAGAAACTGGTGAAGTCAATGGAGGACATGACCCTACAAGAAGAAGAGATCAAAATATTGCAAGAAGAGATTAATAACCTCTAGAAACTGAAATCCATATTCGAGTCAAGTTACAAAACAAAGATGCATAAGTCACAGAGACTCACTCAAGAAATACATAAGTTGCAGAAAGAGACACTCATGGAAAAAACATTGTCAGAAGCCAAGGAAAACATATGGATGGACATTAGAAATTCAATGACAGAGATTTGACCATTGATACAAGTTGTGTTTGAACAACATGAACTGGTGTAGAAATCAATACAAGCCATTGACAAGATAAGGGAAGAATTAGGAGAGAGGCCCACAGAGGCTATTGAAATCATCGGGCTCTTAAATTATAAGACCAAAAAAGAGCTGGAGGCTTTGGAAATTGAGGATAGGAAAGAAACCATCCTTGAGGTCAAGAAAGTCTTGACCAAGAAAGGATTGATGCTACAATTAGAGGAGAAAGCCCAGACCATGGACATTGGGGTGAAAATATTTTTCAGCAAGTTTGATTCACTGGACAAGAAGAGACTTCCAGGTTTATTAGTGATCAATGATAAGCTCACCACTATGTCTGACTACAAGCAGAAGATCCTAGCAGTAGCTAAATATGGTTCTAAATTTGCAAGCATCCAATGGAGAAGAACTGGCAAGGATTTCTTAGAAACACTACAGTTGGACCTGAGCATCCAACATGAGATAAAATACATCTTCATCACAAAGCCTACCTTTTCCAGGTACACTGATATGGACGAAACATACAAAAGGTTACTAAAGGTTTCCATCCCTAGTCAAAAGAGATGGGAAGACCTATGTGCTTTACTCGAATAGAGATGATGTGGACATCTGAGTTAGCAGGAGGAACAGTCAAGTCAAAGTGATGAATCACCAACTACTTTCCTCAGAATCAACACCAAGGATTCAAACATATCATCAACAATCCTATTATTTTTTAATTTGTAATCTAGTTAGTTAGACTTTTCCTCCGGTTATCAGCCTAATCAGTAGGTGCAGACACTAACAGATCTCCCTAGATCCACCTGGATCTAGAACAAAACAGGACATGACATGACTATTTCCCTAAGTTATGACCATTGAATTAGCTAGTAGGGAGGAACAAGTGACATACCTTTGTATCGCTTCCCAGGGTCTCTGTTGCTCCCGCTTCACCCCAGTGCTCTCGTGAGTTCAATACCATGACAACACAAACCAACCAAAGTGAAGATAGCAAAAATATATTCAATCATCAACTTATGTGTATGATCAAGGAATTACACAATAAAGTAAGAATGACTTTATGGGAAAAGGACATGCCGCTGTATCATATTAATCGAAAGTAGAAGATACAACCTGATCGCCTTGATGTCGCAAGCTTCCTTTAGGCGGCTCTTGGTTCCAACACACACACTTTCTTGATCCTTGTATGAAGATGATCCAATTCCTCTTGATAGACTTGCTAGAGTCTCCAAGCTCTTGTTCAAGCTGGGTCCTTCACACAATTCCTTCACCAATTCTCCAATGAATCTTGCTTAACCTTTTCCATGAGAATCCCATTAATATATAGGAGAGGATGAGATGGTTACTCGGATAATAATGATCCCACAATATTAGGGAAACCAGTAACAAGATAACCATTCGAATGCCAACCCATCCTCTAGAAGATTCCCTTCTATAACCGTCGAGACTTCATCTTTTTCCAAGCTTGAGAACAAGTTCGCACCCTAGCTATGTAGCACAGTGCGATAAGTTCGCACCCTAGCTATGTAGCACAGTGCGATAAGTTCGCAGCCTAGCTGAAGACAACCTGCGAGAATGGGTCATTCTCACACCCTAGGATATAAGCAACCTGTGAACTCTCTTCAAAAATATGTTTTCTGGGAAGAGATGAATGTCACTTTTCTTAGGAGAAAGTTCTTATTAGGAGCCTGAGTACACCATCATCAATATACCATCAAGATGACCAAAATCATGGGTAACACCTCCACCATATCCTAGTCATTAATGATAGGATCACATGTAATTGTTGTATAAATACTTTTCACTTTGAAGTATTAAGGGTTGAGTTTTTCACCCATGAATCTATCTTTGTAATCTTTTTGAGAAGATCAACCAGTAATAAAAAGGCTATTCATAGGATTCATGCGTTTTAATGTTGGTGATGTTTATCTTGCTCACTTAATGTTTATCTTACGCTATAATTGTTTTTTTTTTCTATTTCTAATCGTTTAAAGGAAGTTAATGATTTTTTTTTCTCGTTCACTCTGTTTCTGGTCTTTAGCGGTCTACATGCTATTTCAACTGATATTAGGTGAAGAAATTCTTAATTTCTTCTTTGCTTGGTTGAATCTCTCACCTATTATATCTTTTCACCACACTTAATTCTAATAGATCCAACATTCTCACTACCTTGCCCTATGAAGAAATCTTATAAAACTGTATTTGATCTTAATATTTAATACAGACCCCATATCCCAATGGATGTTTAATGCAATACTTTCAGCCAATCCTTATAAACAAAACAAACAAACCCAAATTATTTTAACTAGCTTAATATCTAAAACTCAAACAGATCTAAATCTTATAGAGAGATCCCTCTCTGAACTGGCAGGGCTAGATCCCAGTTTCGAAAGTGGTTTTGGTAAGTTACCTCTATTAATTTCTTCTTCCCTTAACAACCTCTGGGAATTATAGAGTGCTAACATAGTGGTGACGATACTGGGGAACTGAACAATTAATTTTTCATCTTTACAATTTCTCTTCCCTAGAAAAAGAAAACTTTATTTATGAACAAATCAAAGATCTAACTTTCAAAGAGATAAATGTTCAGAGGTTGTTGAATCTTTGTATATATTAATTTAGATTTCTTAAAGTTTAAATTTTTGGCTCCAAAAATAATTCACACTAGATCTCATCCTGATCCAGAACCTGTAACAATAATAGATAATCCAGAAAACTTAATCAGAAAAAGAAACACAGTAGAAGGTCAAGGGAGTAGCAGTCCCCTTATTAGGGAAAATTCTCTTCCAGAGAAGCTTATTACAATCCAGGATATTGAGTTTGACTTACCTTTTGAGCATAGCCTTTTCATAAACAAATCTGATAGCTTTGTGGATGAGACAGTACGAGATAAAACCATCCTCCAACCTAAAACCCTTGAGAGAATCTCTCCTAGAACAGATTTCCATTAGAAAATCCTTCATGAATTTAATAAACTACAAGATCTAGCTTCTAATCTTGATAAAGCTTTGTATAAATCCCATTTTCAACAGTCTATAGAAATTTCTGCCATTTCTATTACTGCAGCCTCTGTCAATCCTCAAGTAACTCAGTCCATACCTCCCATCCCTATCTCTTCCACATCTTCTATCACTTCCACACCAATCACATAGGTTATCATTCAACCTCCTCTACCATTCATGGCAACTAGATATGTTCCTCTCATGTTAGATTTTCCCTTACATGGCATGCCCCAGAACTATCAAACTAGGCTTCCTCAGTTTGATGGTACATGAGCCCTTAATGCACAACAACATGTGGATAAAATGAATGATTTATTTTATTTATAGGAATTTGATGAGGCAGATGTCCAGATGAGACTCTTTGCACAAAGTTTAATTGGCGAATTCAAAAAATGGTTTAAAGCATTACATGCTGCTAGCATTGTTGATATTGCTTCTTTCCACCAAACCTTTCTCAACATATGGGAGGTAAATAAAAACCCTCTCCAAATTTTATCAGAATATGAAAATATAAAAATAAATCAAGGGGAAATGGTACAAGACTATTGCATTCATTTTAATAAAATCTATAATGTAATTCCTACTGATATCAAACCTTCTCAAGGCTTGGCCTTAATCAAGTTCCCTGATGGTTTTGATCCTGATATGTCCTACCATCTGAAAGAAATGAATTTTTCTACTCTAGAATATATGTAGAAGAGTGTTGTATGTGTTGAAGCAAATATGCTAGCTAGGAGAGCCAGACAGAGAAATGAAAGGAGAGTTACAATTAAAGAAGAACCTTCCACCTCTACTTCAGATGCCAGAATTGATTCTTTGGTCAAAAATGCGGGGAGATTAATGGAAAGGATAGAAATTGGTGATAGAAACCCACCTAGAGAGAATCATCCTTCTCCTTAGATTCAAAATCCAAATTTCAAAAGAAACCCTCCCCATATTAGACAGAGAGAGCCCAGAGACCAAAGGGAAGATAGAGGTCTTGATCAACAGATTAGGAAACCTCTTCAAGAAAACTATGTTGATGAAGGGGAATAGATAATTGAGGAGTTATATGACATTCACATAACACTTATGGGGGTTAATGAGAATGATTCCATTTTTCTCACTCAAGAAGAACAATATTTTTTTCTCCTTTCACAGAACGAAGTAGATGAGGAAGAATCAGAACAACAAGCCTTCAAGAATGTAATAATGGAAGTCCCAAAAAATACAACTTGAGAAGCAAGAAGACTAATGACAACCCAAATAAGAAGGTTGTTGAAACTAAGAAAGTTGTTGAAGCTAATAAAACCTCAGATATAGCTCCTAAGAAAGTCCCAGAAAAGAAAAATTTAGAGACTGCTGCAAAAAGAACTTCTAAATCTTCACCAAGATTAGCTCAAACTAAGGTTGCATACACAAGTAAGCCAAGTAATACTGCACAAAAAACTGTCACTGATAAATTGGAATTGCATATCCAAAGAAAAACTTCAACCACTTTAAGCTTGGAAAGTGAATTGGCCAAACTGAAAATTCCTATTCCTCTGACAGAACAAATGAAAAAAAATGCTTATAGATCACAGGTGATCAAAGAATTAAACATAGAACCAGGAGTAGGCATAGACATTGTGAACGTTGTTGATGATCAACCTAAGATGTTGTTTGTTCGTGAGGTTGATGGACAAACTGACAATGTTTCTGTTCCTCCTTTTTACATCAGTTTGAATATTCATGACAAGACATTACACAATGCCATGCTGGATTCTGGTGCTTCTCACAACCTTATGCCCAAGGTTGTGATGGAAAAATTGGGGCTTGATATTAGCAGGCCTTATAAGGACTTATACTCCTTTGAATTAAGAAAATTTAAATGCATATGTATGATCAAAGACATGTGTATTACCTTGGCACAAATCCCAACAAAAAGCATGGTAATGGATATTGTTGTTGCAGATATTCCTCCCAAATATGGTATGTTATTATCTAGATCACGGGGTGCCAAGATAAAGGGAACTTTACAGTTGGACATGTCTTATGCCACCATCCATGTGTTTAATCAACAGAGAAGGTTGTACAGAGAGACTCTGATGAAATACATGGTCAACAGTCAAGATAAACCACATAACTATCCTTTATAATCTATTCATTTTGATATGGAATCTTTCATTTTATATAATTATGGAGACCTAGATAGTCAAATTGCACAACTGGAAGGTGATGTTAGTAACCTAGAGGAAAGTAAAGCAATCCCTGAGGAAAGAAAAACAATGACAATAGAAACTGATGAATCAACAGAACCTTTCTGGAGTATGGATTTCGATGGAGATATCAGTAAAGAAGGAGTTGGAGCTAGGGTGTGGGTGCATAATCCAAGAGAAAGGTATTCAAAAAACCACTCTTACAAATTAAATTTCCAATGCATCAATAATATAGCTGAGTATGAAGCATTGATGCTCAGCCTGAAATTGTTTAAGAAGCTTGGTGCCTGAAGAATAATGGTAATAGGTGATTCTGAACTAATCATTAAACATATCAAAGGTGAGTATTCTGCTAAGCATCCTAGACTCAGAGATTATAGAAATCTTGGTTTGGACTTTCTACAATGTTTTACTGAAATTGACTTGTAGGTAATTCCTAGAGGCCAAAATATACTTGCATATGGACTGGCTACTTCGGCAACCACTTGTAAAATACCTTTCCATCCAAATCACCAATACACAGTAGAGGTGAAATGCAAACCTACTGTCCCAGACAATATAAGGCACTTCCAAGTGTTTGGTAATGATGAACATATTGATGATTTCCTACAGTCTAAAAATGAATTTGAGTGTGCAAATATTGATGTAGATAGTGATGACGATAGTATAAATAAACTAGATTCAGAAGGTAACAATGTAAATAAATTAGATTCAAAACAAATAAATGAAAAAGATGAAGAATAAGATATTTTGCAATTAAAGAATAATGTTTTACCTAGATTCTTGGTCATGTTGACCTATTTTGGTACTTCGACATCCTGTCAAAGATGGAGTGCAAGATGAAGTAGAGATCGCGGGATCTCAGCCCCTTTTTGGGTCCTTTTTGGGATTTTGGAATATGTAATGGGTATGGGATGTTGGTCCATGGGTTTACCCATGGTTAGGCCTATTTTGTATGTATAAATAGAAGGCTAGGCAATGTAAGAAGTAGTGTGCAAGTTGGCTAAGTTCTAAGAGTTGGATCTGTGTGATCAAGAATTGTAAGGCTTCGTGCATACTATGTGAGAATTGTAGAGCTAAGCGCAAGACATTGTAAGAGACTCTTAAGGTATTTGTGTTGTAACACAAGGAAGGAGGATCTAGCGAGCTACGCATATATCTTGTCCTATGCGGAGTAAGGATTTTGTGGCTCTGTGCATGTAAATGGCTGATTGAAGCTAATAAAGAAGAAGAGTTGGTGTACGTAGCCCCAGGGTGTGGGTGAACCACGTAAATAATGTGTTATTCTTGTTTGTGCAATGTTATGATGTATTTATGTGTTATTTGCTAAGTGCTTGATATAGATAGATAGATAGATCTTTTTATCCTTTGTGCTTATGATGAATCTGGATGTTAGATCCGATATAGGTGAATATGCTTAATGCTTGAATCTACCAGATCTGATCCATTTATTTATGCTATGTTCTTAAATACATTAAATCTAGGTGAATGCTGTGATGCTCTGTTTTATCTGTGAAGAAGACATTGGTTAAATAATAACTAATTGATGGTGCTAAGTTCTCTATTAAGTATTATAATCACAGATCTATGTCCCAGCTAAGGTTGTAGACACCTGAGTCCTGCAACCACCCCTGCCTTTACCTCGGGTGAGACTTTATCTGCTTCGCAGGTGTTTTCGAAAGGGCTGGTAGTTAGGGTTTTGTTGGTGCACTGTTGTAGCATTGAACCCTGGGTCTGCCCCTCTGCCAACAAATGGTTCTGTTATGGGGACCTGAAACTGTGATTGTTGGGAACTGAGTAAGAAGAATCTTTTTGCAAAGATCTAACCTGACATTGTTAAAGCTCTGTGCCTAGATTTGTTGCTCTAGTGCGCAGTACTCTACTTCGTTTGACAAGATTTTTGCTAAGGAAAAGAAGTTTGATCTGAAGAAAAGAGGTAAGATCTGAAAGCTTCATGCTTTGAGAAAGGTAAAAGTGAGATTTTTTTATTAAAAGAGGTAATATCTGAAAGATATGTGCTCTGATAAAGGTAAGAATATTGAAAAGTTTTAGATCTGAAAGATTTGTTCTCTGTAGAAGTAAGAGAAGTGGAAATTTTTGTTTCAACAGTATGGATCTAGGTATGTTTGATAGATTCAATCCTAGCTTGAAAACTAAGGTATTAATAGATGAAAGAATATTTGATATGAGTAGATATTATGAGAAAAGTGAAAAATATGTTATACCTATGCATAGAAAGAATGTTTGGACTAATAAGTGTATGCAAGATCCTAGAAAGAAATGTTTGTAGGTTAACTACCATGATCCTAGCGCGTAGTACAGGAAAGGCTGGGGATCATTTAAAAGAAAGAGAGGATTAACCCTCTCTCGCAGTTGCAAAAAATCGAGACATCTTGCTAAGGAATGCCCTGGGAGAAGACCCAATTGTCTTTGTTGCAAAGCTATGGACCATGAGGTATTGGATTGTCCTAGAATGATTGTTAAGCTTGAAGAAATGAACATGAGACAAGAAAACCTTAAGGCAGATCTAGAAACTAAGATTATGATAGAATCCCATAAAGAATCAGAGAAAGCATTACTATAGATGAAAGAAACCCTAAATAACCACCGACATGTTAGATTATCAAAGATATTCTAAGAAAAGGAATGCCTTGAAGCAAGAATAGGAGACTTTGACATTGACTGTGTTCTAGATGAGGAAACACAGGTGAATATCATGACAGAGAGAACCTGGGAAACTATAGGGAGGCCTGATGTGATTCCTTCCTTAGGAGGAATAGACCTATTCAAAGGAAAGTTGATAAACCTATGTGGAAAGCTCACCCGGATACCTATGAATGCCAATGGAAATTCGACAAAGGAATATTTTGAGATTATTAAATTTATTGAGAACAGTTCCCCATTTACAATGATACTAGGAAAACCTTAGATTGAAAGAGATCAGGCCAGAAGGCAAGAAGAAGAAGAAGTTTTAGAGAAGAATAAGCAAGAGTTAAAATAATTCATGACTAGAAGGATCACATAGTTGATTGAAGAATAAAAGAGCATATCAAAGTTATTTAGCACAAGAGACCTAGATATTGAAGTTGCAAGAACACTGGAAGACCCACAGAAGATTGAAGTACCTATTCCAGATAAAGAAGAAAGATCACCCTTGAATATTAGGAAAGAATCTCAACAACGTGAATTACCTATGCCAAAAGAAGATAAGAATCAGAATGGAAAAAGGCCTACCGAGATGAATCTCACTAGGAAGAAGGATAGAAATATAAGTAAGAAGAGAGCTAAGATCGATAAGTTGCAGAAGGTTCTAGAGGAAACTTCATGGAAGGGAAATTTGAAAAATTGGAGCTTCGTTGGGATATCAAAATGACACATGGCACTTCGCCATGACGAAGCAATATAGCCGTTGGGGAAATTATAACTATTAGACCAATGCTCCGAATGGGTAGAAAGACATTTATTGACATACAACTCACCATCCGACCATTGAGACTGCACCATGACCAAGATGCAAACTGTTCTCACTTTCGATGACCTCAATTTCCTCATAGAAGCCCTACAAGATGCTTCGCTAGAAATAACAGAGAAACAATATGCAAAGAAAGAGGATATGTATGGTCAAATTGAGACTAAACTCTGAGGGGTACAACAGGCCCTACAGTCCAGCCACGCAGTCTCCATTGTGCCTAGAGAAATAGAATTGGGAGATGAGCCAACTCAACTCCACCGCTTAGCCGATACAATCGAAGCTCGCCTTCAACGAGCACAGGAAGAAACAACGCAAGCCACCCAGGCTTTGACACAAGTACAAGGAGTACTCATAGAGTAATGTAGTGCTGAAGAATAGGAAAATATTTCTCTCCAAGCAAAGGTTGATGAATAAAAAGAACAACTACAACAAGAAAAGGAACAGTTTCTCGCAGAGCAACTCGAAGTAAAAGAAGTGGTCAAAAAAGGACTTCTCTCTATGATAGTCTTAGAAATCAACACAGAAGACCGAGTGACACAACAAGTGAACCATCTTGCAGAAGCCATCCAACAGCTATAGTAGTGCATAGCAGATCTGGAGCTACACACTGTACCTGATACCCCACAAGATATAAGAGACCAGAGAGAAGCAACCACCAAGAGCACAGTTGAAAAGATAAAGGATCTTACCCTGGAATGTAAGAAACTCATTTATTACAGTGCCCAGAACTATGAACAACTCACGGAGAACCCAAAATTGAAGGCACTGGAGTCACAGATCCAAGAGGTGAAGTATCAAGATGAAAATATATAGGTGCAGATGAAGTCTGTGTCAACTGTGGAAAGAATGAAGCACTCCCAAGAGAGACTCACTGCTACAAGAAAATCCATACTATCTAGAGCAGAGTCATGGAGGTAACTCAGAAACTCCAACCCATACAAGACAAGTCCTATTAATTGTTTACAGAAGTGGAAGGATAAGGAGTAGAGCTAGAGCAATTTGTCACTATAGCTGAACCATGTCTAGAGGGGCCTATCAATGATGTAGTCATCCAAGAGTTCATTGAATAGAAGGTCATAGCACATCAACAAGTTGAAGCATCTCGAGCCAAGCTTGAGGCGTTCGAAGTAGATCTAATCAGACCAGAGTGACTCGGGATGAGTCACAGGTGAGTGTTGGGGGCCTGTTGTCCCTTGACCAAGTTTTGGGAGATTATTGGTCATGTTGAATTATTTTGGGACTTCGACAGCCTGTTGAATATGAAGCACAAGATGAAGCAAATATCACGGGATCTCGAACCCTTTTTGGGTCCTTTTTTGGATTTGGGAATATGTAATGGGTATGGTATGTTGGCCCATGGGTTTACCCATGTTTAGGCCTATTCTGTATGTATAAATAGAAGGCTAGGCAATGTAAGAAGTAGTGTGCAAGTTGGATAAGTGATAAGAGTTGGATCTATGGGATCAATAATTGTAAGGCTTCATGCATACTGTGTGAGACTTGCAGAGATAAGTGCAAGTCATTGTAAGAGACTGTGAAGGGCCTTGTGTTGTAATGCAAGGAAGGAGGATCTAGTGAGCTACAGAGATCTTCTGTCCTATGCGGAGTAAGGGTTTTGTGGCTCTATGCATGTAGACGAATGATTGAAGCTAATAAATAATAAGATTTGGTCGATGTAGCCCCAGGGTGGGGGTGAACCACGTAAATACTGTGTTATTCTTCTTTGTGTGGTGTTCTAATGTATTTATGTGTTATGTTCTAAGTGCTTGATATAGATAGATAGATAGATTTGTTTATTCTTTGTGCTTATGATGAATCTGGATGTTAGATTTGATATAGGTGAATATGCTTAGTACTTGAATCTGCCAAATCTGATCCATTTATTGATGCTACATGCTTAAATACATCAGATCTAGGTGAATGCTACGATGCTCTGTTTATCTGTGAAGTAGACACTGGTTAAATAATAATGAACTAATGGTGCTAAGTTCTCTATTAAGTATTATTATCACAGATCTGTGTCCCAGCTAAGGTTGCAGACACCTGAGTCCTGCAACCACCCCTGCCTCTACCTTAGTTGAGACTTAATCTACTTCGCAGGTGTTGCCGAAAGGGCTTATAGTTAAGGTTTTTTTGGTGCGTTGTTGTAGCATTGAACCCTAGGTCTGCCCCTATGCCAAAAAACATAATCCTTTCAATCAAAAACTTAGGAGAATAAATCCAAAGTTAATGCCTCTGATAGAAAAAGAAATAAAGAAAATGTATGATGCCAAAATAATAGTCCCCTTGAGATTTTCAAAATGGGTTTCTAATCTGGTTCCTACTAGAAATAAGAGTGGAGAAATCAGGCTCTGCATTGATTTCAGAAGCCTCAACAAAGTTTCCCTTAAAGACAACTATCATCTTCCTAAAACGGATCACATCTTACAAAAAGTAGTTGGATCCAGTAGGATCTCTTTTCTAGATGGTTTTTCTGGCTATAACAAAGTCCTTATGCACCCTGATGACCAGGAAAAACCAACTTTCACTACACCCTGGGGAACTTTCATGTATGTTAAGATGCCCTTTGGTTTAATGAATGTTGGTGCCACATTCTAGAGAGAAATGGACATTTCCTTTGTGGATGAGCTTGGGATATTTATCATCATATACTTGGATGATGTTACTGTCTATTCAAAATCAGATGAGGAACATTTACAACACCTTAGACGCATTTTTGAAAAATGTAGAAAGTTTGGGATCTCATTAAATCCAAAGAAAAATATTTTTGGTTTAGAAGAAGGGAAAATGATAGGGCATATTATCTATAAAGATGGAATCAAAATAGACCCCAACAAAATTGTGGCCATCCAGAAGTTAGACCATCCTAGAAACATTAAGGAATTGCAATCCTTCATAGGAAAAATAATTTTTTTGAGAAGATTCATACCCAATTTGGCAGAACTCCTCATAAACATTACAAATATGCTTTAAAAAGATACAAAAATAAAGTGGAACACAGAATCTAAGCATTTCTTCGATCAAGTAAAACATGCATTGACACAAGATCCTATATTAATCAGTCCTGACTATACTAAATATTTCTACTTATTCTCTTTTGATTCTGAACACACCATTGTAGCGGTCCTTTTGCCGAAAAATAGTGAAGGCTACGAAAAACCTATAGCATTTTTCAGAAAATCATTGAGAGATGTTGCATTGAACTACAATATCATGGAGAAACAGGATTTTTCCTTGGTAAAGGCAATTAAAGATTTTAGAGTTTACATTCTTCATTCACACATCATTGCATATGTTCCTAATGCAGTGGTGAAAGATATTTTGACACAGGATAACCCAGATGGTAGAAAAGGGAAATAGATTGTTGTGATCCTTGAATATGATATAGAAATAAAACCAACCAAACTAATCAAGGGTCAAGGTTTGGCCAAACTAATGGATAAATCAATTTTTCATGCTTTTAGATATAAAAAATTTAGCTGCAGTGGATGAACAGGGAGAGCAAGCGACTCCACATGTCAAAGAGAAATTCTCAAATTCTCCATGGTACGTAGACCTTATATTTGTCTTGCATAATTTACAAGCTCCTCCTGGTCTGAAAAAGACTAAATCTAGATTCCTGAAACTTAAAGCTTTGAAATATTGCATTATGAATGGAAATATTTATTGGAAAGATGTTGGATTAATTTTAATTAACTATTTATTAAAAGATGAAGCTGACAAAGCATTGTAGGAGTTCCATGAAGGTGATTGTGGGGGACATTTAAATTGGAAAGATATTGCTAACAAGATCCTTAGAGATGGTTTTTACTAGCCCACCTTGTTTGCAGATGTCCATAAAAAGGTAACCTCCTGTCACAAGTGCCAGGTCTTTCAAGGTAAAAGGAAACTTTTGCCTTTACCTTTGAAACTTATTTCGGGTGAAGCTCCATTCCAGCAATGGGGTTTGGACTTTATTGGTGAGATTCACCCACCCTCATTAGGCCAACACAAGTGGATCCTCACAACTACATACTACTTCACAAAGTGGATTGAAGTTGTATCTTCCAGGCAAGCCGCAGATGCTATGATTATAAAATTCTTGGAAAATAACATTCTCTCTCATTTTGGATGTCCCAGAAAGATTATAACTGATAATGCAGTAGCTTTCAGATCAAAAAATATGATAGAATTTTGCAGTAAGTATCAAATCACTTTAGGGCACTCTACAACCTATTAACCTCAGGGTAATGGATTGGCAGAGTCCTCTAATAATTTTTTTGTAAATATCATCAAGAAGATGTTGCAGGAAAATAAGAAATCTTGGCACAACAAGTTGGTTCATGCACTTTGGGCTGATAGGATGACCACAAAAATATCAATTGGTATGTCCCCATATCAGTTGGTATATGGAACTAATGTTGTTTTACCTGCCCCTTTGGGTGCTCCTGTGATGAAGTTGTTGCAAGAAGTACATGTAGAGCCTAATGATATTCAAAGGAGGATCAATCATATGATCCAACTCCAACAACCCAAAGACGAGGTGTATAACAAGACCCAAGTAATTCAATATAACTTTAAGAAAATTTATGACAGAAGAACCAAGGAGGATGATTTCAAACTAGGCGATGTGGTCCTGAAATGGGATTCAAGAAATGAGGACAAGGGAAAGCATGGAAATTTCGACAATTTGTGGAAAGGCCCTTTCATAATCCAGGCTTATAGAGGAAACAATGCCTTTCTAATCAAATACATGGATGGAGTAGATCTACCAGGAGGGCCTATCAATGGTAGAATGCTCAAACATTATGTTCCACCATAATGAAGACCATTTTCACTCATTTCATTGTTATCATTGAAATTTCATCCGCAAACAGTTACAAGAATCCAGCCTCTTCAAACAGCTATGAGTCCACCCATGGAACAAAATTACCAAAAAACCATTTCCAAAAGGTTAAAAACTATACAACTAGTTATAAAATCAAGATGCACTATGACTACACAGGGCACCCGCGCACATGCGCCATCCAGAAATGCAGAAAAAGTGCACATGTGCACGATGCATGACTGTGGTTGCTAAAAGCCATGCACACATGAGAACGACACATTTATGAGATTGCTCGACCTCCCACCCACTTTTGGCTCAGATTCCAAGTTGATTTGACCTCCAAATCTTGGTTGGATCCAACTAGGTGGATGGTCAAAGACCTAAAGGTGCCCTAAACAACCCCTTTTCACACTAAAAGCTGGTTGCACAATACCTCAAAGTGGTGCTATAAAAAAAGGCCATGGGTGCACTACATTT
>JASDQU010220511.1:0-17880 GCA_032191745.1 Picea mariana
GATAATGTTTTTTTTTTTTGGCAACAAGCTATACATATATGCTTTGAAACATAGAAATATGACTTTGAAATATGTTTGATGTATATTTCATAATTCATGTGAAATACCAATTGTAATGTGATCAGACCAATATGTGTCTAAGATAAAGATGTTGTATTGAGGAATGGACACATTTTACAACACATGGTCGATAAGTGCATTTTGCACATGGCTTGTGTTGTTCAAAAGAAATCGGAGACTGTATTTGCACATGTAGTTTTCCAATTCTTTTGTTTTAGCATTATTTTGTAGCATGTCAATATTGAAGTCTCCTACAAGCACAATGGGTCCGTTCAGATGGAAATGACCTAATGTATTGGAAATAATATTTAGTATGTTGGAGAATGTTGCATGCGGAGCAACATATAGATTCATTATTGCAATTTCTGTTCCATGGAAAAATATCTTTGCAAGCACCATCTCAACATTAGTTTCTTCGAAATGTATATGGTGCAAAATTGGTACATGTTTTTTGACCAATATCATCACCCCATGTGTAATGTAACTTGATATGCAATTGTGATTTGGAAATTGTTTGTTTTGCATGCATAATGCCATGTATGTTTCTTGGAAGCACAAAATATTGGATTGCATTGTATCATAGTCATTGAGTATATCATCCATGTGATCATGTAAGCTACGTGTTCTAAGACAGAGAATTTATACATATGACTTTGTTTGTATGGATGGGTAATCATATTGCAGTTTCCATTTTGCGGTGGTCTTGAAGCGATCCATTTCAATATCAACTTTCTGTTTGACTTTGAAGTTATATTTTGTAAGAGGACTTAGTAAATACAAGGAGTCTATTCTTCTGACATGGAACAATGCTGTGTATACAAGTCCATGTATTTTAATTCCAGCAAGCTGAAATGCAACATTAACAAGTGATAGTCCTTGTGATCTATGGACTGTACGTGCACATGCAAGTTTAATTGGAAATTATTTTTGAATCTTTAGTCGACCTATCTTTGTTGATGTCGATACTGGCTTTGATATTTACAAAATAGGTGTCCAATCGCTTGCAGTGTTTGAATTATATATATAATCGAACTTGCTTGCTTGTCACTTGCCTATATGCAGTTCATGGAACTTAATCCAAAGGACATCAATTTTTTTTTGTTTTCATATAGCCTTTGAGTATTCCATCTGCACCATTGACCAATCCATCCTGTGAATCATAGTTGTGGGAATATATTTCAACCAACATTTCTATTTTCAGGACAAGCTGCAAAGGTAAAATGGCTGTATGTTCATGACGTGGCACATTTCCATGGTTTTCTTCTTCCAGGTAAATTGAATTGATGATGATATCATCGCCAGGCATGAGCGATAGCATGTTCATTTTATGCATTGCAACATACTTATTTGTGTATAACAGGTAAGGGAACGATGGGTCTATTGGTGCAGGTCGCAAGCACCTCAAATTGATATATCCTAAGTCATCATATGTTTGGTTGTTTGTTCAAATTCTATTTAGAATTGCAATAAATGTTTCATCTATTTGGAGCATTGTAATATGCAATTCAAAGAATTTAATATTGTCTCTCCAGAAGTCATGCATCACTGTTTTCATGTTAACCGTGGGTTGTTCAAATATCAAAGAATCTTTGATTGGCTATTCCTGGTAAAGATCCCCATAGAATATCATGTCAATGTTTCCAAAGTATTTCATGTGCACATGTTTTATGCTTCTTATTCGGTTGTCAATAGAATATAAGAAGCGACTTCCAATCAAAGATGCTTCATCTATAAAGACAAGTTGGATTTCATCATAAAGATTAGACAATGTATCACTACCACCTGCTCGAGGATGAGGCAAATCCGCTTGCAAGTCATAGGACTCGCAGGGATTTTTGGTTGTTTTTCGGTTTGTCAATGTCTCATCAAGATTGTCAAGGTTTTCTAGCTCATTAACTACAATTTCTAGATCACCCAATGTTGGATTAACATTGTAAGTAAATCTAACTTCATTGATTTTCACTATAGTCTCATAGGAAAAATACGTAGCTTCCCATGTAGAGAAGTTATGTTTTAATGTCTCTTCATTTTCATCGAACGAAACGTATAAAAACAATTTTTCTCTACAATAGTTTTCATAGTCAAAATGTTTATTGTATTTGACAAACTGTATCACAAAGGGTTTTTTTCTTTTTGATATGGGCGCACCATTTTTTTTGTAATGCGATACGAATTCTACTAAGAAAATATGCCTAATAGGAGATGGACGTTGGAGGTAATAATCAATAATAGAGTGACATAACATGCCTTTTGAATTGTCAGGCTCTTGTTCTAGCAAAATCGGCGGTTTAAGCACAAATGTAATTTTCTCAAGTGAATAAGTGTTTATGAAGACACGTTTTCTTGAACTACAATTGAGGGGCAAGGAAAGTGCAATGTGGACTGCTTGTTGAGTAGACATTTGTTGAAGATTAAGCAATGTATTGCCAAGCATACGTATCATTTGTATGGAATCAATATGACTTCTTTCATGTTCTTTGTGTATTCTTTTGAATTCACTTGTCAACCTTTGCCATATATGAGGTACAATACAATGCTGCAACATACGCATTGAGGACATACTATGCATCTGTATTTGCATTCCACATAACTGGCATGTCCTTGGAGAAACTTTTGTTCTAAATATGGGAAAGTTTTTGTTTAATGAAAACTGTTGGTTGTTTAAGCGTACATTGTATGGCTTGGATGTACTCATCTTCTGATAGATTTAGCTCTGTCAAGAAGCCATTGAAGCTCATCAACTCGTCAAACTCTCGTTGTTCTAGAAATGCAAACAAGGATTTAGATTTCTTAGTAACAACATTGTCCTCTAAACTAAGTGGCTATATGATTCTTGTTGCTCTCATTGGCGGCATGGGAAAGTTGTATCTGTAATGTGAGTTTTTTTCGTTTTCTACAACTTCTTGTATGATAATGTCTATGAACTTTGGCAAGTTCTGGATCCAAATGATCTGTGTTGCATGTTATGTATTTTTCCACAAATTGCTCGATCTATGAATGGTTTTCATCTCCATATACTAGTGCACCCTCTATCCACAATAGTGCATGTTCATCTTCATTTCCCCTATTCTGGAATTGAGTCACAAAAAAATAGTCTGATATTTTTCTGAAAAATGTTTCATCATGGCATATCAATTGTCTCAAAGCATTTATCCTATGTCTATATTAGTGAGTACATGTCATTGGGTATTTTCTTTTGAGGTATTCAATGTCATTATTTTCCAGTGTATCAGTTTGTTTTTTACATTTCCTGTTCCTATGCAAGTTAGATATGACAACCACTAATGGATCCCAACAATGCTCTACACTTATAAATGTGATGAAAAATGTTGGCGAGCCCAATTGTCGGATCATTGCAAAAATAATTTTCTTGTTTTGTTGCAAATAGTCAGGAGATATGCAAATGTTTTTGAAATCTATGTATCCAATATCAAATTTCATAATTTTTTCTTGGTTTACTTTGTACTTAACATCCTTGGCCAACAACTTTCTTCCTTGTAACTGGAATTTTATTATTCGGACCCACATGCAATACAAAACTTTCTCTATTATTATGCGCATTGTTTTGAAAAACAAATTTGTTATGTGATGGGAGAAGTCACCGCTTGAATGTAGCAGCTCCCATTGAACTATTTTATGATAACTGAAACATTGTGTAATATCAGTGGCACAAGGATATCCCTAGAAGAGTGTAGGGAAGTTCATTTCCTCAACAAATATATCCTTGAATAGTCCAAGTGGACGTTGCCCCTCAACATGTGCAATTTCGACAATCTTGTCTTGCAACTCACGAATGCACTGTGAATCAGTGAATACATGCACCAATGTCTCAGCAGGTGTTTCATTCTCTGATTCATCAGTTGTATCAAATTCACTAGAATTTTTGAGAGTCTCTATAGAGTTGTCATCCTCTTCTCCAAGAACGTTGTTCCAGTTCTCATTTATAAAAATGTTTTGTGCTTTGTACAGGACCCTGGAACATAATTCCTTTAATGATTTTATAACAACATGCCCACGCACTTTTCCTGTCTGATACACATTTTTGTATTGCAAGCGTCTTTTGAGAGACGCAACAATTGTTAGTGTATCGCTAATGAATTGTGGCAAGGCTTTTTGCACAACATATAGTTGAACAGGCACATTAATAAGTGATCATGTTAAGCCCATCTGGGGTTGTTTATAGCCCCAGGGCCTGATTTGTGTAAATGCAATTTGCAGAGACTGAAGTCTCTCTTCAAGTTCCATAAGTGCACTTACATATGGTAGTGGTGTATTACATATTATTTGGTCAATGGTTGGAAATTGTGGCATTTTTCCATTTTCAAGTGACCGTTTGCATGGAAGACAAATGTTTCCACTGGAAAATGTTTTATCCTGTGTTTTCAAGAGGAGGTATCCTGCTTCCAAATCAGGCGTAAAAGAATTATTGTTTTTTGTGAAATTCAATTGATCGCAAATTGCACATGCAATGGAAGGAGTATCTTTGATTTGTTTCATCTAGGTTTGTCTTGCATCTTTCTTTCGTAGGGAAGTATGGGTAGAAAGTGTTTGCTGGTTTTCATTGGTAGCAGTGCACGGTGTTGCTTCTAGCACACGAAATGTGATTTTTTCCTCTGGGACAGTTGCATGACCATTGTGGGATATGCGACCGTACCTATCTCTGTTGTGTTGTTCACTAACACATTTTTTTAGATTGTGATATGTCAGTTTCTCTCTAAAAGGATGCATAGCAATGTATTTTTTTCTCTCGCGCATGACCTTTTTCAAGTTGTAGTAACTTAGTCTATGTTTCTTGTTCAAGGGCAGGATGACCTGATGCAAGCTGGGATGAATTTCACTATGAATAAATAACATGCGACACTTATGCACATTCGATGTGGTTTGGATGGAATTTCCACTGGACACTGGAACACCAATATTTCCTATACCACCAATGCTTTTTTCTCTCTTATGTATTAACTTTTTCAAGTTGTGATAACTTAGTATACATTTTTTGTTTAATCCCTGTATGGCCTCATCAAAACTGGGATGAATTTCACGCATGAGTTTTTTCAGGTTGTGATAACTTAGCCTACATTTTTTGTTTAAGCCATGTATTGCCTTATTGCAACTGGGAGGAGTTTCATTGTCATTAAACAACATGCCACATGTATGCAGATTCGATGTGGTTTGCGTGGAAATGACACTGAACCCTGAACCAGTGATATGTCCAAGAAAAGGTTGATAATGGATATGTGTCGTATCTATTTTCAACGAGAGGATGTAAATTGTTCGATCGTAATTTGAATCAATCGACTAGTAATAGATAGTGCCATCTGGCAGGGCCGACCAGACCAGAATATTTACTCTGAATATGATAGATAGCCATTGAAAATAGAATCTGCAACCCTCCACATTTCCTTTTTCATATGGCAGCTCCATGTTTACAAGGTATTCTTGCCAACTTGCAATTGTCGGCATATTTTCTAAGAGATATGGAAAAAGGTGTTGATGCAAGCAACTAAAAGCCTGTTGGTTTCTGCCTATAATTGCATTGCAAAAGGACTGTACAGTTTAAAGCCTAATTGACTGAACATCGAACTCTATTTCTACCAAACAAAAAATTGCATTGAATAGACTATCTCCACAGCTAGATACAATAGTTGTCACTAGCTTCAAACCATGGGAGTCTATGCAATGCATAATCCGTTTCCATTGTGATTCAAGGTCTTTGCAAACGAGGGATAAGTAAATATGAGGTCCTCCAACATTGCATATGGAAAATTTTCTGTACAATACTGGTTCATAATGACAACTGATAGCATTGGCATCATGGAACAAGATGAAATATGGATTGTTAGATGCAGTTTTGTTGAATAGTAGATATATTTTTTTTCTTGTCAATGAAGATATTCCAATTGATATATTGAGCCAATTAGACAACCACTGTATACAAAATGTATCTCCCCAAAGCCCCCTCTCATGCGTAGGAAGAAGTGGATATGTAGACAACCACATATTTGAAAAATACATAGCGACATCAGGTATTCCATGCAACTGTTGAAGAAAATCAAATTTCATTTCGTATTCATACGACTCCAATGCCTCAACGTCGCCATTTTTTAAACATCCCAAGAAATAATCTATCAATCCATTGTGCAGGTTGGTCGAGGAATAACGAAAATGTAGTAGAACCTGAAATTCATCGAAAAGGAAATCCTCTACATACGAGAATGCATCCAATCTAAAAGGTCCATTGTTATGCAACACCTCGTCAATGTTGTCATGTATAATGGAGTGTGTATCTATTTCATACAAATCAACATCTATTACTTGTTTCATCTTTTGAACTATGATTTTGAAGTTGTTTCTTAGCTACTTTCAGTTTGTATGAAAACAAAGAGAAGGGGAAAAAAAGAATAAAACGAAAAAAAAAATTAGAAAACTACAAGCGTAGAACTGCATACCAATCCCAGTATGTATCCTTCAACCTTCTTCTTGTCAAATTCAATCCTCCCTAGTCACCACAACATATGACAAGAAAACAAACCTACACTGAAAAGTGAACCAAAAAGAAGAAACAATGCAAATAAATAAGACTATAAATTTGCTAAGTACAAAGACTGATTTCAACCTATTCATGGTATGCATCCTACAAGCTTCTCAGAGGAGGAAAAAGTTATGAAAAATTGAAAGGACGGGACAAAGGAAATAGGTGGACGCATTTTTTTAACCCAGAGAATAAAACCATTTCCTGGCTCTACACCCTGGCGGATGGTTCCCCCTTGTGACAACTCCAAATTTGTTTTCTAAACCCCTTTGCATTGCAATTTTCAAAATAGCTATGGTACAATATGAAAGATGAGGTAGTTGGCATATGAAGATGCATATAAAGTTCTACAAAATAGAAAGGACAGGACAAAGACAACAGGTGGATGCAGTTTTTTGACCCAGAGAATACAAGCATTTCCTGCCTCTACACCTCAGCGGATGGTTCCCCCTTGTGACAACTCCGAATTAGTTTTCTAAACCCCTTTGCATTGCAATTTTTGAAATAGCTATGGCACAATATGCAAGATGGGGCAACCGACATATGAAGACACATGGTTTCCAGGAATAGAAAATAAGAGCACACAGAAAGATGTTCTACAACAGAATTTCGAGGCAGGGACTCCCACCATTAAAAAAGCTTTCCTGCAAGGTGAAAAAAACCAAGTAGAAAAAAAGGAATAGAAACGAAAATATGGCATGAAAACTTACCCATCAACGAGGGATGATAAGAGCTCAACCACAAAACTTGCAAACCGCAACAACAGGTCCAACAACTTGCAAAGTTGAAGAACAAAAAACCAGCGAACAAGCAACTGTAACTGCAGGACCTCAACTTTGAAAAGATGAATCAAACAAGAACAAGAAGCATGGAACGAACCAACGAAAAATCATCAACCACTGAACCAGTGATGCTGTTGGGGAACAATTTTGCACAATTTCACTGCAAACAACACCATCAAAAAATATTGAACGAAACTATACAATAAACATTTAAGGCTACAAGGCCTGTTAGGTAAACACTTAATACTGTCAGAACCATCGAAGGGCATCGTTCTGCACAAACATTTAAGAGATCCTACGGTGTAGCAAACCTGTTTACGTACGCAACAATGACAAAGACTCTTGAAGCACGCAAGAATAAATAAAAAATCACACATAACAATATGCTAGAGAATGTATTTGAAGAACAAATTTTGGATATGATAGAATATCAAACATTGGGATAAATTTAGCTAGAAGAAAATGCTAAGAAAAACATTCGAACTAATGCTAGCATTAATACACCTTCAAGCAATACATAGGAATAGTATATGATTCAATAAGATTGTATACGATAAAAAAGTTTGGATATGTTAAGATATAAAACATTGGGAATAGTGAAGCTGGAAATAAGACCTCCAATCTGTTATCCAATCAGATCATTACATATGTGGTACTTTTTATTATACAAAAATCAATGTTTTTAGTTCCCTAGCTCCAAAAGTAGATATTATGCAATTGTTTTTGGTCAAAGGACAAACTAATATGAAGTCAACCAATTATTGATCGTTGTAGTCCCTCTATGCCTACGGCAGGGACTAATAAGACTTACATAATTTTATAGATGTGACTAATCAAGTTTGTTCAAACTCCCCTTTCATTGTTTGTTTGTTAGTTGATTTCAATCCTTTTTTGTTTCAACATATAGATGTGATGTTATACACTTTTTATAATATGAAGTTATGATGTGTTGTTATACACTTCTTATAATTTTAACTAAATTATAACTTCAGTGTTGTTATACACTTCTCTAAATTATAAAAAAAGACATATTTTCTCAAATGATTGGACTTTTACTTAACATCTACCTTCTACATCTTCCTTCCAAGGCCAAAGAAGAAGTAGACATTGCCAAGATGCAAATTTTTTTTGTAGAAAAACTGTACTGTGTTGTTTAATGGCATATATATCCAAGAGATCAACACGATGTACAAAAACAATAGTTATATATGTTTTCCTCTATTTCTCTACCTTTTTATAAACTTAAAATTCCAATATGCTTGAAACAATGCCACCATTGCCATTTAAAAATACAACCAGTGACATTCTTCCACTATCACTTGAGGACAAGACAAATCTATGGAAGAAATATATACCCAATCCTCCATATCTTCCTTCCAACAGTCAATTGTTGAGTTGTGAGACGATGGAGATTGAGGTTTTTGGCATACAATTACATGCCACAGTGTCGGGCTTCATCGCGTGACCTGATTCAGATCTTGACTTTGGTTCGGATCTTGACTTTGTACCATAAATGTATCCTCTTTCACATATCATCATTATGATTAAAAGGATCATTGCAGTTGTCCCTTAATATATATCCAGTCATAAAAGAATCATTACAGTTGTCCCAGTCATAAAAGGCTCATTGCAGTTGTCCATTAATATGCAAGGACTAAGGTGCTTTGCAACAATCCTTGTTCAACAAAAATGATTTTACTATTTGTTCCCACTGCTTAATTACTTAATGTGCCATGAATTGAAAACAATAAGAAAAAAACAATGGCAGGCTTGGTGAGGTGTGTGGAGGTTTGTAGGTGAGCACCTTATTTACCAGAGGTTACTTTACCCGTTGTTCCAACTCCTTAATTACATACTACGCTTCACCTTATTTAGCTGCAATTAATTTACCAGTTATTTTGATTCCTTAATTACTTAATACACCACAAATTACAAATAGTAAGAAAAAACCTAGGAAAACGATAGCAGGTGTCATATTGGGTAAGCCTTTCATTTTGAGCGGGTTTTTATGGATGTGAAGTTGCATGACCAGTGTGATAATGTTGATGCCATCTTTAGCTTGGTGTTTCAGATTTCACTAGGACCAATGGTTTTAGTTATACCTAGGTACTAAATGCATATCTTCAAATGGTTATGCAAAGTGCCACTTCTTAAATCAAAGATCTAAACCTAAAGAATTTCTATACGTCATTGACAAAGCATTTTCTTGCTAATTTTGTTGGATAGATAGAAACTTCTTTTCCATCTATAATTTCTTATAGGATTTATAATAATTATTTACTCATCATGTAATAGTTTCTTCATATTCAAATCATGTTAGTGCAGTTTTCGTGATTCCTAAAGTGGAAATAGCGAAGAATGATCAATTCAATATGCAATAAATCAGTCCTTCTCGGGGTATTACTTTGCACCAGCTTAGCAACAGGTGTTAATGGGATATTAAAGTGAGTTTCTGATAGAATCCATTGTCAACAACGAGAAAGATTTGTGATTCGATATCTATTATCTACATCTACTCCCAATTTGTAACTCCGATGCAAACACAATTATAAGCTATAACATGTTAATGTTGAAATAATGTGCGCTTTGAAGGATGCGATGGGTATGACTTAGAGTTTGGAGAAACAACACTCAATGAGGAAATGCTGACAATCTATATTATTGAATGAGGAGTGATTACATCATTATATAGGAAACGACTCTACTTAGTTGGTTAGAACAAACTACAACAAACTAGGATCTACATTAAGTGAAGTAGAGTTCAACTACAGAACTATCTCTTGACTAGTAGAGTTCTTCTACATAACTATCTCTTGCAACTGAATCTTGCTCCATTATTTCCAAGTGATCCGTTGGATCTTTTAAATGATTATGGTTGAGTTTTAAACTTGCATGTATAAATTAACCAATTGAGAATTTAATGAAAGAATGAGGAAGGAAGAGGATTATAATAGTCAAATACACACATGCAGATCTGAAAAGAATAATAAACAACAAACCATAAGAACGCAGGTTGATAACGGAGTTCGGCACAATTTTTGCCTACGTCTTCGGGCCTTTGCTTTGTGGGGAAGGATTCTTTATTTCTTCTCAAGTGCTCAAAATTACATCTCATCAATGTCAAATGGCAACAAGACTGATCTGGTCTTGTTNGATGCTCCAAGCTCCCAGAAATGATCCGACAGCGTCTCCACCTCAAAGGCTTCCCTGCATCAAACTGACTTTGGCTTGGCTTTCCTTCAGCATAAATTTGTTCTGAAATGACTGTGTTTGGCCTCAAATAGGCCTGGTTTATATAGCATTGGAGTTGGTTTCACATCCCCAACTTCCTCCAAGAATCTGGCCTCCAAAAATGCCCAATATCCCCCAAAAATGGAAGAAATCAATTAAAAATAGGCATATTTAATTATAAAAAAAACAAATTTCGTTGCAAAAACCCACTTTGGCAAAGTTTTGGGCGCTAGGCCCCCAAATGCTGTGCGCGCCCCTGGATTTTTGGTCGTATGGCCCATCCATAGGCCCATGGGCCCAACGGTCGAACCATTTACAATAAACCCCCACGCAAAAAGGGTTGGCCCCTGGTCTCGTGGCACATACATATGGCCACGGGTTCAACTGCTATAACAATAACCCGCACCCAAATAGTAATAGACCCCGGGTCATGTGGCTATGTGGAACGGTCGCGTGTATTCCGCCGAGGGCTGGGGCTAAGCCCCGACCCTTTTCCCGCGGTTCAGAACTTAAACCAAACACAAATGCGAATCGCGCCAAAAGGTAAACAAGAAACATCGGCCGGGCGGGTGGCTAGCCCAGCCCTGCCAGTCCTTTCGGTCACCCCGAGGTCGTGAGTTCAATCCCCGGCGACGCCAAAACCAATTTTACATTATAACCAATCAACCAATAATGGGGTGCCATGTGGAAACCCTTGAGTGGGCCACGTGGCACCCTTACAAACCAACCAGATCATGCCACGTGTCAACACGTGATTCGCCCATGTCTGCCACCACATCGTCTCTGCCGTACTGCCACCTGTCAGCCCTATCACTTGTCATGCCATCCGCCATACTGTCCAATCAGCCTGCCACATCATCTGATGACATCATCCTGCCACGTGTCACCCTGTTAGTGGTGACACATGTCACCTCAGTACTGGTCCAACTGTACGCCAAATCGGCCAAATCCGCCTGCCACATGTCGCCTCCCGGTGTTGCCATGTGTCATCATCTCAGGCTGCCATGTGTCGCAATCTGAAACTTCCACGTCAGCTGTACAGACATGCCACGTGGACTGTACGGACTGTACAGTCATCCTCTTTTTTGCATGTTTGACTTTTCGGACAGAACGTGATATCTCCTCCATACGGACTCCGTTTGACAAAGTAAATATACCACCGAAATCAGGAAGATGAGACGGACGCAATGGCACAGGTTTTGTTGGATTCCGAGCACTTTGATTTTTGAGCATTTTTCAAGCCCTATCAGGCTTCTGGATCCGATTTTCGGATCACCAAGTCTCCCCATTAATGGAGAATGGATTGATTCCTACACCTAACATTTCCCTAAACAACTCAAACTTAATATTTCCATGAGGCTTAGTGAAAATATTGACAACATTTTGACAAGTATTACAATACATAAGAGTTATTTCATTGGACTGCAACTTTTCTCGAACAAAATGAAACTGAGCATCAACTGCTTTGTCCTTGAATGATAAATCGGATTATTCGCCAACTTGATTGAAATTTGATTATCACATTTGATCATTGTAGGTTCCTTTTATTCTTTTCCAACATCTTGAAGAAGTCTTCTCAACCAAACAGCTTCACAAGTTGTTGCACACAAGGCTTTATATTATGCTTCAGTAGAAGACAAAGATATAGTAGGTTGATTTTTACTACTCCATGAAACAACCCTAGATGCAATGCCAAACACATATCCAGTGGTTGAACTTCGATCATCCGGATTTCCAACCCAATCAAAATCTGAGTAACTTGTCAACTCAACATCATATGCATCCGTATATTTAATACCATAATCAAGTGTTCCTTTTAGATACCTGATTACTGCCTTTGTTGCATTCCAATGGATTTCTATAGGTTTCTCCATAAACTAACTTAACACACTCACAAAATATGGAATATCAGGTCTGGTTGTGTTGAGATAATTCAAACTACCCACCATCTGTCTATACATTGTGGCAATCACTTCCTTCAAACGATCATTACAACAAAGTTTCACATTCTGTTGTATGGGAAGAATAGAATATTTACACTGATCCATTTTAAATCTCTTAAGTACTTCTATGACATACTTACTCTGACAAACAAAAGTTTGGCCTGCATTTCTCCAAACTTCAAGACCTAGGAAGTAATGTAACTCGCCAAGATCTTTCATTTCAAAAACTTGTGACAATTGCTCCTTGATTTCATCAATTAATTTCTCTGCATTTCCTGTAATTATCAAATCACTAACATATAAGGAAAACAATACTATGTACCCCTTCTCATCAAATTTGGTATACATATTTGGATCACTTTTGCTCCTCATAAAACCCCGTTGAAGAAAGAAAGAGTCTATCTTATCATACCATGACTTAGGTGTTTGTTTTAGTCCATACAATTCTTTCTTTAACTTACACACTAAGTGTTCTTTCCCTTGTTCCACAAGCCCTTCAGGTTGAGTAAGGTAAACCTCCTCCTTTAACTCACCATTCAAAAATGCAGATTTAACATCTAATTGGTGTAGCTTCCAATGATACTTTGTAGCTAAAGAAATTAACAATCTGATAGTATTGAATTTAGCTACTGGTGCAAATGTTTCAGCATAATCAATGCCTTTTGTTTGTGAATACCCCTTTTCCACCATTATAGCCTTATATTTTTCTATACTACCATCTGATTTAAATTTGGGTTTGTATATCCATTTGCATCCAATGGGATTTTTATGTTTAGGAAATTTAGTCAATTCTCAAGTATTGTTTTTCATTATAGATTCATATTCTTCCTCCATTGCATTTCTCCATTTATCATGTTCATTTTCTTCATTAAAACTCATGGGTTCTATGACATTTGAAATGCTACTCATTAGGGCATAGTCTCAATACCTCTCAGGGAGCCGAACCTATCATGAATATTTTCTCAACTGATTATCTTCCTCCCCACTTTGTGAAGATCTGTCTTCACCTCTAGGTGAATGATGACTACTTGAAGTGTCCATATCACTGAGTCCTTCTTGCTGCTGCTGTTGTTGTCGCTGTGGTTGTGGTTGTTGTTGTGGTGGATGCTATTGTGATGGTTGTTGTTGTTATTCTTTAAATCCTTCATCAAGAAGTCTATGGCATTCCTCATGATCGTTGTTGTCATAATTTCCTACTTCCTTCTCATGGAAAAGTACATCTCTACTCGCAAATACTTTTTGAGTAGAAGGATCAAACAATTTGTATGCTTTGAATTCAAAACAATACCCTATGAAAATACATTTAATGGCCTTAGCATCCAATTTATTTTTATTCTCCTTTGGAATATGAGAAAAATCCTTACATCCAAATACTTTCAAACTATGAACTGCAAGTTTGGAACCATACAAGGCTTCGAAAGGAGTAACATTATCAAGACACCTTGTTGGAATTCTATTCTTTAAAT
Source organism: Picea mariana (assembly GCA_032191745.1). Lineage (NCBI taxonomy): Eukaryota > Viridiplantae > Streptophyta > Pinopsida > Pinales > Pinaceae > Picea > Picea mariana. The sequence continues at coordinate 14,012 of JASDQU010220511.1, forward strand.
AAACTATAGTATTTATGGCTTTAGCCCAAAATGCATTTGAGAGATTCTTACCTTTCATCATACTGCGTGCACACTCTACCAGAGTTCTGTTTTTCCTTTCAACGACTTCGTTCTACTGTGGAGTGTGAGGTACTATAAATTGTTGTACTATTCCATGATCTTTGCAATATTTGATGAAGTCCCCTGATTTATACTCTCCCCCTTGATTTGAATGGAGGATTTTGATGGATTTTCCTGTCTGTTTTTCCACCATGGTTCTAAATTCCTTAAAATACTCAAAAACATCACTTTTTCTTCTAAGGAAATAAACCCATGTGTATCTCGTGCAATCATCAATAAATAACATAAAGTAAAATGCACCTCCTAAAGGCCTAGTCTGCATCAACCCACAAACATTAGTATGGACAAGATCTAACACATCTCTCTTTTTACTATCAGGATTAGAGGGGAATTCATCTCTGTGCATCTTTCCTAATGCACATCCATCACAAGAAACATTCCCATTCTTTAACATGGGAGGTCTTTCAACCATATTTTTTTTTTGTAATAACAATAAATCAAGATGATTGATGTGGCCATACCTTTGATGCCAAATAATCTCTGTTGGCATAGTTGCAGAAGTCAGTGCGTGATGTGCTTTGCTGGTAACATCAAGTTTGTATAGGCCTCCTTCTCTAACTCCTGTTGCAACAATTTTGAATTGGTCCAACAGATCCTTCACTCTGCAATAATTCTTGAAGAATTCAACCTTCAAATTCTGATCTATAACGGTGGACATAGAGATCAAATTTTTCTTTATCCTTGGAACATACACCACATTGTGAATGTGATGAACAATATCAATCGGCAATGTCACAGGAATGTCTCTGTATCCCTTGATCTGATGAGCGCGGTCATCTCCAAGATATATGCTGGCTCCATTCTATGTTTTTAAAAAATTAGTGTACCATATCTTATTACATGTCATATGTAATGATGCTTTGGAATCCACAAACCAGGCATCAAAATCATCCATTTCAGCAGATAAAGCAGCGTTAGACACAAACAACCTAAGATCCCGTGAATCAAAATTTGGGCATTCATCAATATCATTACTAGCAATAAACAATCCGAGATCATGATTTGAAGATTTTTCTGCATAATGACCTGAATGTGTTTTAGGTTTATTCCTAGCCTCATCGCTCTTCTTCTTATGACAGTCTTTAACAATATGTTCAGGTCAACCACAATAAATTTTTTTTTTTGACTCATTCCTATTAGATTGCATACCTTGATTCAACCTTGGAGATTGTCATCTCTATGATGAACTGCCTCTCTGCCATGAACTGCCTCCTCTACTTCTTTCTCCTGATCTCCCTCTCATAGATCTCTTATTTGACCACAGTGCCAAATCTTTATTCTGAGGCTTTAGATTCCCACGCCTCGCTTCTTCTTGCAGCAAAATACCTGTCAGTTCTTCAAACGTAGGAGGTTTCTCCCTTGCTGCAAGACCTGTTATGAACATATGATAATATTCTAGCATACCATTTAAGGTAATAGTGACCAGATCATTATTGGAAACTGTTTCCCCTATATTTCCTAGCTTGTCTTTCACCTCTTTAATGTGACCTAAAAATGAACTAACAGACTCATTTCCATCCATCTTAATGCCTAGCAATTTAGTTTTCAGGAACAGAATGTGATTCGTATTGCTAGTCTCATACAAGGCTTTAAGCGTTGTCCAGGTTTCAACATAAATGTTAACTTCTCTAATATGTGGAAATATGTTATCTTTAACAGACATGCACAACAATACCTTTGCCTTGTTTTCACGCTTCTCCCAGTCTTGGATCTGTGTTGTTGTCGCACCGACAGCCACATCAAGTTTCACTTCAATTCCCTTCGCAATGGTCCAGACATCTTACCCTTTCATCAAGGTCTGCATCTTGAATTTCCAGTTAATGAAATTCAAGCTATCTAACTTGTTGGCTTCGTTGAGGTAGGTCTCTGCAAGTGAATCACCAAGGTTATGCAACTTTGTGTCGAGTGTTGAGCAGTCCGTCACTCTACCTTTGGATACACCAATCCATCTCTATCTCGACTCTTGTCTTTCTTAAAAGAAATATAAAAAAACCTTAACAACACTCCATGCATACCACAAACTTACCCTCAAAAGAAACCTTAACACTTCATGTATATAAAAAATATATAAATTTCTTAAAAAAAAATATTTTTTCTTTTTTTTTAATACATACATCCACTTTAATAAAAAAGTTTATAATTTCCTCTTCAACTCTTTATAGCATCCTCACGCTTTAATATAAAAAAAAAATCCACTTTGTAAAAAGTTTATACCTAACAATTTATAAAGTGATATAACTCCTTTCCTCATTAAAGTGATATGAAAACGTGGCATCCACTAATCCCACAAGCTCAAGCAAATACCAAATCTGATTTGCAAATGGTGGATCGGCCCTCCTCACGTCCTCAACTCTCCAGAAAACTTACGCTCCAGTGTTGATTCACGGATCCACTTTCCCACGAGAAAACTGGTCGAACTCTTCCAAAAAAAAAATAAAAGGTTTATATCTCACTCACGAAAATGATCAAACTCATGCAAATCCTGGCACCCTTATACAATGCTCCAAAACTCACGCTATAACCTCACGATTCAAAGTTCATGTAGCGAAAAATACCATGCAGTAAAAAATAAAAACTTATGCTTCATGAAAAAAAACACGATTTGGGGCGGGTCTCTCTCAAGAACCCACCTGTTTTTGCACCTCATGTTACTATTAGAGTGCGGCGAGTCCCCACCTCACTATGCACTTGGAGTGTGGAAATTTTTAAGGATTTACACATTATAATACACAGCTGGAGTGAGGAAATTTTAGGTTTACAAACATGCTTAAAATTTGAGTATTATGTCGTCGCACCCTTCTAGAGGAGGGACTTACCGACTTTCGGAAATTGACTCACCTCTCTTTTGCAGCTTCTCACTTCGTGGCTTTGATACCAACTTAGAATTTGGAGAAACAACACTCAGTGAAGCAACAATGAGGACTGATTACATCATTATATAGGAAACGACTCTACATAGTCAGTTACAACAAACTACAACAAACTAGGATCTACATTAAGTGAAGTAGAATTTAACTAAGCAACTATCTCTTAACTAATAGAGTTCTTCTACGTAACTATCTCTTGCAAGTGACTCTTACTCCATTATTTCCAAGTGTATGTTCTAATAGACTCCATTGCCAACAACACCACTGAGAAAAAATTGTTATTTTTACTATTGTGGGATCGAAGGGGTAGCTATTCTAGGTGATTTCATGTTCCCACTTGATGATCTGTCTTACTCTTACTTTAGATCAGAGTTCCTTCTCCAGGTTATCGCTTGATAGCTACGTCATTTGACCTATATTTAAATTTAAAAAAAAATCAAAGGCTGAATGATTATAATACGAAATTATTATTGGAATTGTTATTCTTGATCTCTTAATAATTTTAAAAATTATAGGGTGACTTGATTATATTAGTGAAATATTGTTGAAATTTTTATTTCAACAATATAATTTCAAAAATTAATATAATTTCAATGACTTGATTGTCTAATTTCGAAAATCAACTTTGAACGAATATAGTATGGAATAATCATTGAAATGTTTTATCATTGAAATGTTTTATTCTTTCTCTTTATTTAAATTAAAAATTTTAAGACTGCATAGCAATAAAATAACATAATTTGGGGTTTTAATTTCGCTGTTGATTACTGTGTTTGGAAACCATAACAGGAAAAAAAGTTTTTCTTGCAAATCGCATTTTTTCTATTAACAGATTTTAATGATGATACTTAACACACTCTTTCTAGAATATTGCAGCTTAAC
>JASDQU010220513.1:0-16645 GCA_032191745.1 Picea mariana
ATACTTAGTCTAAAAGACTCTACTAGCAACGAAACATAAACTAGTTCTTCTTCCAAAAAGAAGATCGAAATCCTCCCTAGACCTACTCAAAGTAAAACACAACCTGAAAGCTTTGATTTATAAAATTTAACTAAAGTCATTCAAAAATTGTCGAATCAAGTTATAGATTTAAAAAAGACGACTGAAGAAGCTTCCTCGAGCAAAGGGCCTTACAAACCCCCATTCAGGAAACCTTTTCCCATCAACTGACCTAATCCAACCATCGAGACTCTTAATCTAGAAAGTCTGCAATATGCTCTTCAAACAATTCTAGAAGCCCAGAATAACTTAATGCCTCCTAAGATTCCTAAGGAGGTAGTTGAACAAGATACAGTTTAAGAAGAGGAGTCTTCTCCAAACATTTTTGGACACTTCTCGGATAGCATCTTTCAAGCTAACTTCGAGACAGTCCATCCCTATAATACTAGGAGTAAGACAACAAACAAACCTTCTACCGAAAATACTATGACTTTACCTCCAAAGCAACCTAAACCAGTTGAGACTGAATAGAGTCATGTAAACCCCAACTTAGATTATGATTTAGTTGAAGATCTTAAAAATTTAAGGGCTAACATTTATGTTTATGAGTTATTCAAATTTCCATTTCTGCTACAAAAAATGTTGCAGAATATCTCAGAGAATGGAAAAAATGGTAATTCCAGCAGTAGCAAGGTTGTGCAGAACAAAGTTCCTCAAAAAACTTCCACAAAGAACAATTCTGATCCTCAAGATGAAGGAAGCCTTCATGTAAATAATGTAAATAATGTAAATAATGTAGATAAAGTAGCTATAGAAACTGCAATTAAAAATCCACAAGCTACCACTCTTAGTACTTGCAAAAATGTACCTTCGTTTTTTTTAACTTTCGAAATCTTTAATAAAAACGTGCACAATTGTATGGTAGACTCAGGGGCGTCATCCAACGTGATGCCATGGTCTGTGTGTCAGAATATTAATGCTGAAGTTGAACCATCCACTTTAAAAATCATACAGCTTGATCGAACCAATGTTAAAGTCATAGGCGAATTAAGAAATGTGCTGATAAGATTATCGTCTAACCCCAAGGTTCATCAAGTTATTGATATTATTGTTGTGGATATTCCAGAAGTGTATGGTCTGTTTTTAAGCAGGGATTGGTCGGAGCAGCTACACGGCTATTTCGCGACAGATTGGTCTCACCTATGGCTTCTAGAAAATGACAAGCCTAACAAGATCAAGGTAAATCGTGAACGCTACCTCAAGTTCATGGTCACGGATTTGAACGATCCCAACGAACCATTTACACCTTCTGTTGATTCACCTGAAGTATAAGGGATGGATACCTTTTTTGGAAATTTCATGGCCGAGGCTTCAACTGTCACCAACCCAGAACAACAGTCCGAGATTGTGGCATATGTGTAGCCAACAACTTCTACACAACGGTCTCATGCACCCGATAAAAGTCAAATTTGGTCTCTTTATTTTGACGGGTCAAAGTCCAAAGAAGGATCCGGTGCAGGTTGCGTTATCATAGATCCGGCAGGTAACAAAACATTGATTGCATGTAGGCTTGAGTTTGAATGTACTAATAACACTGCAAAATATGAGGCTTTACTACAAGGTCTCAGAAAATCTTTAGATATGAACATTCAAAACTTGACCGTCTTTGGTGACTCCGAAATCATGGTAAGACAGGTAAGAGATTCTATCCATTGTCTCTCTCTGCATCTTAAAAGCTACCAAGCTGAGGTATGGAATTTAATGAATAAATTTTCTGCTTTCAATATAAATTTTATTCCTAGATTGAATAATGTCGAAGCTGATCTATTAGCTAACGTGGCTTCTAAACTCTTTCCTGTAGAAGGCTTATCCCTAGATGCATTCTCCATCAAACTATTGTTCAGGCCATCCATTCCCGACAACATCACGAACTGGAGATTCTTCGATGACGATCAATAGATCATTAGCTTCCTGCACATGGAAGAAACCTTTCAAGGCGCGGTGATAGACGAATGCACTCACGACGACAATTTGCGCGATTTCAGGGTAATACCAGATCCCAGAACTCCTGAATCATCATCGGACATGGTAAATTTGATCCCTAAGTCTGTAGTTAGATTAGAGAAATTTTATGATATTCAAGATAAATTTAAAAAGTCGGTCAACTATAAAACCAATAGTTCTACGTTTTCATATGAAAAAGTAAACTTAGGAACTAATGACAATCCACAGTGCATTAATCTAGGGTTGGGGTGTTCTCAACAAGAAAAAGTTGCATTTATTAAATTGTTCAAATAATTTAAAGATGTCTTTGCATGTACATATGATGACCTTAAAACTTTTGACCCTAACATCATACAACATGTCATTCCTATGAAACCCCAAACCTTACCCTTTCAACAAAAATTAAGAAAAAAGAACCCTAAGCTCGAACCGACCGTTAAAAAAGAATTGAATAAGCTCCTAAATGATAAGATAATTTTTCCAGTTAGGCACACTCAATGGGTTTCTAACCTTTTCCCTGTTCAGAAGAAAAGTGGGGAAATCTGACTATGTGTCGATTTCTGAAACCTTAACAAAGCGTCTGATAAAGACAACTATCCTGTCCCACCCATGGAATAGATCCTTCAACAAGTATATGGTTTCGAGAGGCTATCCTTATTGGATGGTTTCTTAGGGTACAACCAAGTCCTCATGTCTCCTTCAGACCAACTTAAAACTACTTTCCACACTCCATGGGGCACCTACGCTTATAGAAAAATGCCCTTTGGATTGATTAATGCCGATGCCACTTTCCAGAGAGCAATGGACATTGCTTTTCGAGGCCTAATCAATCATTCCATCGTAGTTTACTTAGATGATGTTACTGTATTTTCTAAAAACAAAACCGATCATCTAGCTCACTTACGAGCCATTCTACAGTGATGTCGTAAATACAACATTTCCTTGAATCCTAAAAAATCCATTTTTGTAGTAGAACAGGGTAAACTCTTGGGATTTATTGTGTCGAGCGAAGGAATGATTATCGACCTCGAAAGGACTCAAGTCATTGTGAAACTTTCCCCTCCTACATCCAAAAAATCTATGCAGTCTTTCTTAGGCCAGATTAACTTCGTGAGGAGATTCGTCCCCAGTTTCTCCGAAATAGTCAGGCCTTTACAAAATTTAATTAAGAAAGACACCCAATATCACTGGCGACCCCTAGAAAATCAAGATTTTAACGCAATAAAGAAGGCCATAATAGATGCTCCTTCTCTCATGAGCCCCGACTTTTCTCAAGACTTTACACTCTACACCTTTGCTTCTGACCGTTCCTATGCCGCCATCCTAACTCAAAAGAATGTCGAGAACAATGAAGTACCCATTGCCTTTATGAGTTCTTCTTTCAAAGGTGTTGAACTTAATTACCCAGCGGTGGATCGTCAAGCCTACGCTATTTTCAAAGCAGTCAAGCACTTCTGGTCCTATCTTTTGAAATCCGGGATGAAGATCATTGTCTCGTACCCAGCCGTTAGGAATCTGTTAGTGCAGAAAGAACTAGGAGAAAAGAGGGCTAACTAGGTCACCTCCTTGTAGGAGTACGATATAGAAATTACCCCAGGATAGTTAGTGAGAGGCCAAGGGTTATGCAAGTTAGTTGTTGATTCAACAGCAGGACAACAAGAAGAAAGTGATACGTCAAACCTACGACAGCACGATCAAAATGCAATCTGTTGTGCACAAAAATCTATCATTACATGGTATGATGATATAAAATTATGTCTTGAACATGGGTCAGCCCCCCGTCACTTGTATCCCACTAAAAGAAGAGTGTTAATATTAAAGTCTTCCTCCTTTCATTTGGTTAATGGTATCCTGTTTCGTCAACATTTTGATGGTGTACTGATGTGCTGTCTTGAGAAAGACGAAGGAGAAAAAGTCTTGCTAGAGTTGCATGCAGGAGAAACTGGTGGTCATTTTGGTGGTGACACCACTGCCCATAAGGTTTTGAGAGCCGGTTACTACTGGTCCATGCTTTTTAGACACGCCCACGCCTTGTTTCATAAATGTACCATTTTCCAGAAAGCATCAGGGTGGCTACAGAAACCAGCCTTTCCTTTGCAGCCCGTTTCAGTAGATTCTTCTTTTCAGCAGTGGGGCGTTGATATCATAGGTCCAATCAACCCCCCATCCTCACAACAACATAATTTTATCATAACAGCCATAGATTACTTTACCCGATGGTCTGAAGCTACCGCGTTAAGAACTGTCAATACCAATCAGGTAATTGCCTTTCTAAATTCGAATATTATTACTCGTTTTGGTATTCCTGATTGTCTAGTATTCGACAACGCTTCTTGTTTTTCATCTCTTGAGATGAGCGAATTCACTTTGGAAAAAGGAATTAAATTGAAGTATTCTGCTAGCTATTACCCCCAAGGCAACGGATTGGTAGAGTCAACAAATAAGAATTTGATTAAAATCATCAAGAGAATGGTGGCTGAAAATCACAAAAACTGGCATAATGCATTGTTAAACGTGTTGTGGGCTGATAGGGTAACACCGAAAGTTGTTGTAGGTAACTCCCCATTTTTTCTCGTTTATGGCAGAGAAGCAATTCTGCCACCACACATTCTTCTTCCTTCACTACATTTATCACAGAAAATTCAAGAAGAAGATTGTCCCCCTTTGGAAAACCGAATTAACGCTTTGATGAATCTAGAAGAGGTAAGAGCCCAAGCTAAACGTAAGTTAGATCAGCATCAACTATTGGTTAAAATATGGTTTGATTCTAACTCTGCTTCTGATAGGAATTTCAAAGTAGGTGACCTCGTCTTGAAATGGGACAAACCGCATGAGGGAAAGGGAGAGCACACGAAATTTCAAAACTTATGGCTTGGACCATTTTTAATTGCTGAGAAGTTGGGTCCCAGCACTTTCCGACTGCAGAATCTAGAGGGGTAGCCCGACACCTATCCGGTGAATGGCCAAGCCCTGAAAAGGTATTTTGCCTAATGACAACTCTTTGTATATTATGTACATATTTTGTTTTTGTTTTCTTTTCTTTTGTTGTTCTAGTTTTGATTTCTCCTTTGCACTAATCAGTTTGTGCTTTTGGAAATACACATACCTGAATGTTGAACTATTTGGACAAGAGAAAATAGAAAATTCCTTCACTGAAATGACTACTAAAAATTGTATAGACATCAATTGTATATTTCTGAAATTTACATCTGTGTTGGAAAAAAGTTGTTGTTTGAAAGAAGTTAATTGATTTCAATCTCTGAGTAAAGCCTGTCATGATCATCTATTATCTTTTTACGCTGTCCCTATTCCTTAAGGGAATGACTCAGAATATTTGGTTAACGATGATGTTTACATGATTTTTTGGTTGTTATTTTTGAGTTAGAATTTTTCTCATTATCCTAATCTGAATTTGTTCTTTTGGCAGAGATAACTTCTTCTACCAGTGTGTCACCATTGTTGGCAGCCAATTCTCATTTTTATACTGGCCTTATAAGATGCCTACACCATTGTTTTGCAAACTTTGATTTCGTCGCAATATTTCCAATAAAATGACACTATTGTTTTATATGCGTTTTCACACTTACCTTGGTTCTCGTTTTCACGACTGCAAGGGTGAAAACACTGGTTTTCGAAGTCATATTAAAAACGTCATTAGATTGTTATGATCACTCTTTTTTATATGCTCATCGTGTTTTCCAATTTATTTATCGTTACACAATTGACAAGATTCCAAGATCATTATTCTTTTGGCATTTTTATTTGTTAATGAGACTTTGCTTACAAGACTGTGGTGATATTCTTTTGATCGAGTTTGTGATGCATTGGTGATTTGGATTTATATGCTCTTGATCGATTTCACTTGGTACATTGACTTCATAAAAACACATTTGTGTTCTGGTAAAATCCTTGGTATAAATCGTTTTATACAAAACATAGTTCATATGGTCAAACCCATGATATGATTTCAATTTATTACTTTGGTTTTGAAACTAAAACTTTGGCTCGCACAAATGTGTGGTCCACTTACTATATATCCATTGGTTGATTGAAATGGCATATTTTTTAACACATATGTATTGTGATATGCATAGCTAAAAGCGTCGATGGTTGTACTGCGGGTAATCATTGTTCTGCATGGGCCATAATAGCTCCACCACCTTTGCACGTTCTGTCATAAAAGTTTCCCCCTATCCCGGGTCACTCCTGGTGTTTTCAGGTAAGCCTGTGAGCATTCTACCTTGTGATTACTATGTTCAAACCCTAACCCCTGCACCCTGCTCACCGTGTGCTCCTCTCAATGGCACCAGTGATCTGTATTGAGCCGAATGGTAGTCAAGCTCTGTTACTATTTAATAATGCCTGTAAGGATTTAGAGAACAATGGTTGGTTGGTTTTTATATAGAGGTTCGAGGGTTTCAATCATTTTGTGGCACAAAAATTCACCCTTACCTTTGACGGGTGTAGGGCTAAAGTAGGTGACATACAACTTGAACTCAATGAAGAATTTATAAGCTCGGCTATAGGGTTAGCAGCCATGGGCCAACGATGGTTTAAAAACTCCAAAGTTGATGAAGTTTCGTGGCCTTTACTATTCGTATCATGAAAGGTTACATCCTGTGACAAAGGTATGCCTATTTCCACCCTTAAACCCAGGTGGCATGATCTTTTGATAATGGTTAAACAATTCGTGACCTGTGAAGGTTGGTATGGATTGGTTTTTCTTTATCACCTCCGGTTGTTGATGAATTCCATGGGCTATCCTTTGAACATGCCATTTTACTTCTTGCATAGTCTTTACAAAATGGCCAAGAGGTTTAAATGCAAGAAGGTTGACAGCAGCTTGTTTCACCATGGTTTGATTAGAATCATCGCCGTCCACCATTTAAACCTTCATGGTGATAATTGGCAAGCTTTTCTATCCTAAAATGGCTTTGTTGATTCAGAGTCTATCCAAATCGACAAGTTTGTGGTCAGTGAGACTATGGTCGGGCCACCCGTGCCTTTCCATGTCCTACCTCCCCCTGCCAAACCCTCGGCTTGCCCTGATATCGACCTACCCAACATCATAACAGACAAGATTGAGGCTATTAAGAAGCCTATGAGTAAGAAAGTTAAGGGTAATCCTACTGTCGATAGCAAGGGTAAGAAGAATGCTCGATTGATATCAAGACATGCTCGGAATAAACCTAAGCCTAATGACGATCAAAAGCCCATAGTTCTGAGTGAGGACTCGGACTCTGATATCGAGCACTTCCTGGCTGGAGAGTACCCTTATTCTCATGGTCTATGCTCCGAGAAACCCTATGACTATGTATCCAATTTTCCCCCATGCCTAAAGAACAATCCTAACTACCCAGAAATCAGGCTACATAATGAAACCCCTGGTGGTTTACACAAACCCTCGCCTGTGTTATTGAATCCCGAGCAGTCGTCATGCATCCAATGCAATGTGTGGATAGAGCGTTATTTCATTGATGTCCCCTTACTACAATCAAAGATCAAATCATTGGAAAACCAAGTTACAGTATTGTCGAGAGAAAGGGACAAATTCCAAGCTAATGACAAGAAACAAAAAACCACTGGTTGGATCATCTTTAGGAATGTCGAATCGGAATCTGCCTTCATCAATTCCAAATTATCATGACCGAGTTGTTTTCTGATTATCCAGGTATGAATTTCAGTACCAATTTCGTTTTATGAATTGCTAGGATTAATATAATGAATTGAGTTTTGGTTTTCGATTAGCTCTGTCCATTATTCGAAATGATTCTTTCATAGTTTGATTATCAAAAACAGTTATGTTATGGATCCCGTACAATAGATTCATTCTGCTAAAATCAAATGTGGTTATGATTTGGTTATGCGATTTTGTTGTGCCCTGTTTAATATAAGCGATATATTGGTTTTGACTTGGTGTGGTTCGCTTTAGAAAAATTCTATTGGTTTGAATTAATGTGATCAATGGGGTTTGATTTCGTTTAAGATTTTGATTGTATCTGACCTGTATAGGAGATTTTTGTGATAAAGCAAAGCATGACTATGTTTTGATTTTGGAACGATTTTGTGGGCTTAAATTGGTATGATTCTTTATATGTGTTGTGCATCATTATTAGGGATTGGTTTGATAAATACGATGTAATCTAATAAACTCAAAATGACTCTGTTGATTTCGATTTATCAAAACGAATTTGTTCTTCATTGAATCATTATTCTCATTTGGATTTTGATTATCTTTGACCTATGCAAAAGATCTACTTGCTATAATCGAGAGCTGTGTTGATTTTTAACGATTGTGTCAAATCCAAACCGTTTCGATTCATTCTTGTTTTGATATGATTGTTGCGTGTCTTGAGTTAGCATGATTGTTTGTATGAGTTTGATTCATATTGAAAATAGATTTGATGCTACTCTATTGGTTTTGATTTTCAAAAACGATTTTGTTAAGCTCGGATCGACATATCTCGTCTTTGTTGAATTCGTATAAAAACAAAACTCGGCTAATATTTCGTTTTGGAATTGATTCAAGTAATGATTTCGTTGACTGTCAATTGATTCTATCTGCTCCCAATTGGCAATAACAAGCGTTTAAAAAATCCCACATATCCTATTATCAACTGATTAATTCATTTATGATTTCATTTGCTTCAATTTACATACAAGTTTTCATTTGGTTTGCAAATAGCATGATCGTTTGTATATGTTAATACAGTCATATCAATTTGAAAAACGATCCTGTTGATTTCGTTTGGATTCGACCATGATTTTGTTGGTGGCTGAAGCAACTACTTGTGTCGATTTCAATTGGTTCATGAAAATAATTTCATTACTGTTGAATTATATGGGAGATTCTGTTTACCCGAATTGGTGATAATGAATTAAATAGAGTACATCCATCTCTGTTATCATTTGATTGAATACGAGTTTGAATGTATTTTCTAAGATTCTATGTTCAATTTAGACCAGCTACAGAATCGCAAGATTCTGTAGCTAGTCTTAGAAATTAGATTTTTTTCAATTTTATTAATAAAATATCCTCTAATCTTGTCTATTTTTGTCCTCTTTCAGGTACATACGAATTGCAATGATAAATTTGGACATGCTGTGGCAGTTTAGGCGATATTTGTGTGATGTAGTTTTTATTTTAAGTTGTTAGTTTGAGTAAAAAATAGAGACTTAGGATATTTTCCCAGATTTGTGTAAACTGTTTTGATAATTTCCACAGGGATGTTTTACCCTGTGGAAGTCTTTAAATACTTGTTATTTTTTGTAATAATCATCATCCTCACTGTGGGAGAACTAGACTATGGATTTATAATACAGACTGAGATGAAAGTTGATGTCTTGTAACAGCTTTCGCTTTCAATATATCAAACTTTTGTTTCAAGTTTTATTCATATCATTTTGCAGTCGATTATAGACTACGTTAGCTATCGTAATCTATTGCAGGTTGATGTGACTTCATTAATGTGTAATCCATATCTGATCTCTCTTATTCAAAAATACAACAATTACTTTGTTTCAGTTAATGAATCACATATTTCTCTTCTTCATTAATTGAATCATTTTTGTACAAATCCTTGCACACAGAGTTATCTAATGTGATGATTTGTAAATTATAAGATTGTTGTAAGTTTTATGTCTTGTTCGTTCTGTTATCAATATTCAAAAGAGCACTGCTATTTACTGTTTACTAGAGGCTTGTAGAGGATTGATGCGGGTTTCCTCCCATCGAACAGTTGAACTGGATTCTCTACACAGGACAAATTTGGAAAGGGTTATCACAGGTTAGCTTACTAGTGTTATTTAAGTAGTTTAGACAGATTTATGCATAGTTTAGATTTGTAGTTAGAGTTAGTGTTTTAATTGCTTAGTTTAGATAGTTAGTTTTTATTATATTTCTTTCTCATAAAACTATAAAAATAAAAAAACAGTTCCGCTGTCTTAGGACAGTTTGCAATTGATTTTTGCAGGTTTTCTTATAAACCTGTAATTTATAAATATTGTACATTTGTGATTAAGATTTTATTCGGTTGCTAATTGAATGTTGAATTTCATAGAATTATTATAGTTTACATAGTGAATTGTATATATTTTAGATTTGTTTATTAGTTTGTTTTATTTATTTAGATTAGTTTATTTAGAGTAGTTTTCTTTTGTTTTCTTAGGACTTAGATCGGCTAACGGAGCCGCTAAACCTGTCAGGGTGGGTTATCTCAAACGGCTTGGGTTATTTAGACAACCCCGGACCGGATCCACTCTTCCAGTTGACGGACGGTCAATTTTTCCCGTCAACACCACACTGATTCAGCTACTCTCTGCTTTATTTCTTTCATTTTTTTAATGCATTGTGACTCTAACTTGGGTTTTTTGAATTCAGCGATCAACGTAGTTTTAATGACATTCAATGGTTTAGGCTATGCAATTCCTTGGACAAATTTCATGTACCAGCTCAGTGCACGGTCTCTCAAGGTGGTGCTAAACTGGGCTCTCTTAACTATTTTGTCAGTGATTTGTTTAATACTCCATACAGCTTCGCATAGAAACCATTGTTGATTGGGATCTTCAGATCCATCTCTCCTAAAGGTAGATAGCCTCATCTCATCTGCCATAGATATTCCTAGGTTTCCTGACTGAGTATGTGTTGAACTTCTAGTAATAGTTCTCTGAGTGCTCTGGTGACTCTGACTACTCTGATTTCTTAATGCTGCTAAAACAACATGAGGAGCAATAGTACTTACTTCAACAGTCTGCGCAGTTCCTAAAGTTTTTTATTCTTCCCGGTGAGGTTGTTCAGTCTTCCCTTCCTTTACCCTAGAAGACTGTGAATGTTCCTAGTTCAATAACTCTTATTCCTCTCCATTGTAGAACCCTTCGTCCTGTGGTGGTTCATGGCTCTATCCAAACAAGTTCGCCAAAGAGACCTCTTTGAAGATCCTTCCACTGCGCGTATGTCCCACCTCTGTCACTGTCTGAATTCTTGAACATTATCTTTTCAATCAGACCACTTACTGTATTTTCAAGATGTTCTTCTCATGCAACAACATCTTGATCTTCAACTTCAAGAAGTGTAAAAATTTTCCTGTAGGTCCCTTAAAGAAATATCTCTCTGCTTGGCTATATGACTCAACTCTATTAATGGAAAACTCGATGATGTACCCTCCAATAGTACTATCAAACCAGTGATCTACTGCTCTTGACATGACGTTATGAACTCTCTTGACCTTCTTGATCAACGCAGATGTCCAAACCACAAGTGGTCTAGATCGGATCTCAAACTAGGTATCTTCTAATCTAGCTAACCACTCATATAGTTCCTTATGAATTCCTCCAAATAAAATCTTGTGTATATCGATGAAGATATACGTTCCCAACCAATCGTTTGTACTAAGCTTAGGTTTCTTGTTTTGGGATTTTGCGAAGTCATTTTCTTGTTCTTATATCCACTTCTGAATCTATGTCTTCAATGGAAACCACCTTGACATTCCCTCAAGAAGATCCTGTTCCCAACAACAGAACCATTTGTTGGCACATGGACAGACCCAAGGTTCAATGCTTCAACAATGCACTAACAAAACCCTAACTACCGACCCTTTCGGAAACACCTGTGAAGCAGATGAAGTCTCAACTGAGGTAGAGGTAGGGGTGGTTACAGGACTCAAATGTCTGCAACCTAGCTAGGACACAGATCTATCATTACAACACTCTAACAGAGAACTTAGAAGTTGTTATTCATTAGTATTTAACCCTTATTCACAACGCAAATAAACCCTAATTACATAGAAGAACAGTATTCAACGAAACCTAACACATTCAAGAACTTAGCATATAGATATATATATATCAGATCTAGCATTCATTCACATTGCTAAGCATTAAGCTATCATACCACATTCATCTAAACATACATTATTGCACTAAGCATAAATCACATGAACAATATAACAACCATATTGCACAAAGAAACCATAACACAGGATATACGTGGTTCACCCCTAGCCTGGGGCTACATCCACCAACTCTTCTTCTCTTTATTGTCTTGTGTCAATCATCTACATGCATAGAGCCAAAAGATCCTACTCCACATAGGATAGGAGATTTTCACGCACCTCGCCAGATCCTCCTTCCTCGAGTTAGATCCAAGCACCAAGCCATTACACAGTCTGTGCACAAAGCACTACAAATTACTTGCACTTAGCTCTGCAAGTCTCAACATACAATATGCACAAAGCATTCACAACTATTCGCACTTGGCACAACACCACTTAGATCTTGTGTGTTTCTTACATCGCCTAGATATCTATTTATACATTACAAAAAGGGTCTAAACATGGGTAAACCCATGGGCCGACATCCCCATACCCGTTACATAAACCCTAATCCCAAAAATTCTCTAAAAAGGGGCCAAGATCCCATGATCTCTGCTTCGACTTGCGCTCCACCTTCGACCAGCCTATCGAAGTCCCAAAATTGGTCAAACGTGACCAGTATTTTCACAAAACCTGGTCAAGGGCCAACAGGCCCCCAACACTCACATGTGACTTGTCTCAAGTCACTCTGATCTGGGTGATTCTACCTCAAATGCCTCGAGCTTGGCTCGAGATGCTTCAACCTATTTCTTCACCAGAGCCTCCTTCTCGGTGAACTCCTGAATAACTACCTCGTTCACAGGTCATGTTGGGCCTAAGGTCTGCACTTGACTGCTAAAAGGGAAAAGCTAGGCCACCTATCAATTTAGAATGATTATTTCTTTAACTTTGGTCAAAGGGTTATTCTATCAAGACAAAGGCAAGGTTGGGTTGGTAGAATGATATGGATGAGGGCCCTCCTTGGCTAATGGCACACTAAAGAAAGACTAGTGAAATAAAATAAAATAGAGAGAAATAACAAACTACTCAATGAATAATGTTTTGTAAGAATTTCAATACCCAAAATAATATTTCAAGACATCAAACATGTATCAAAACACAGTAACTCCCACAGGTTGCAAAGACAAATTTTCACTAAAAGATTAGTTGTTTGACAGGTTGTGTATCAGTAAGAATAAGTCACACAATAGCTGAAAGAAAATGAAAGCACATTGTGTAAATAAAAAACTATATTCAAGATAAGAATAAAAAGAGATAAGAAGTTGAATGAATCACCATCATCAAGAATATGTTCACCAGGTAGAAATATTTAATCCATGCATAAAATGAGTTCAACCAGTCTATTGTATTTCTATTCTTTCCTAAAAAAATCCGACCTTTACAATATCCAAAAACTAAATATTTAAAGAAAAGTTGCAGAGGTCCTCGTCCTTAGGGGAATGAGACCTAAATTAAGCTAACTGTCTGTAAATCAAATTATTAACTGTGCTAAGGTGCTGAAATTAATCAGCAAGTGTGGTTCTTATCTCACACAGAAGACCACTCTTGCATATAATATAGGAAAATGTTGGACTTAATCAAAATAAAACTACTATTGTCTCTAAGATAGAACTGATACATGCCGAAGGAACTGAATGGCCGAAAATGGGCCTCGGAGTGACATAACAGAGCTTTGTTGTCAAGCGATGGAATGTATGTGAGCTGTTGGAGAATACTGGAGACAATCAGCTGTGATCTGTGACAAATACTGACTTTATGTCTATGTCTAAGATTTCACAAGATAAGCGCAGTATGAGTTTACTGTACTCGACTCTTCCCCTCACTTTAACCATGATGATTGGTCATGAACAAAAAATCATGGAGGCAGGCATCCAATGGGAAGATGGGATGAGCAGACGTGGGGGTATATGATGTATCAGGATAGAAGTCACAAGGTGAGAGGAGCGAGAGTACTGAGTGGGATGAGTGGAGGTGACATGGATGTGACATAGTGTCATACAAGCATGTGATTGTGGAATTTGTTGAGGGCAGTTTGGATTCAGACTGCATTTGGGCCTGCAATTTACCAAAAGCTGTAATGTACCCTTCCAACAAACCACGGTTTAAATTGTGGGACCGCTCTAGAAAATTAACATCTGGGCAGTTTGCGTCCTCGCAATGAAACATAGTCATCGATCTACTTATGATCTAAGATCTAGGTGATATTTACCTGTTGCAAGAATCAACGGATCTCATTGATCTGGGATCAATGGTCTAGATTTACTTCGGACTTTCGGGCTTCGGGAGTTTTGAAAGTGAAACATGAAACATCTCCCAGAGGAAAATCTCTGAAGTGAATGATCTTTCACCGCATGTCATGATGGGTGAACAATCCATATTCACTTCGGAAGTCCAGGTTTCGGGAGTTTCAGATGTGAAGCGTAAAGATCTCCTAGAGAAAAATTGTCGAAGTGACGTGGTGACCTGATGTCATATGATGTCATGAATGTTGATTTGTCTTGGAAAGAAGGGTGACACATGTCATGTGGAACTAGGTGAATGTCACAACCAAATGACTAATAATGAGTGCCATGTGTCCTACCTCATGAGTGTGCCACGTGTCTCAACTGCCTTTTGCCACATACTTCAACACTTTGGGCTTCGGGAGTTTCGATTGTTAGTGCTTTGAACCTCCTGGAGGAGAATCATTGAAGTAATTGATCTGTCACCATGTTTCCCCTCTGATGGATAGTCTAGATTTACTTCAGTACTTCGGGTTTTTGGTTCTCTGGGACTTTCAAACATGAAACCTAAAAATCGCCCACAGGAAAATCCCCGAAGTAAATGATTTGCTGCCACAAGTCATGGCCAACGAATGGTCTAGATTCACTTCAAAGATCTAGGCTTCAGAAGTTTGAAATGTGAATTGTGAAGATCTCCCAGAGGAAAACTCCTGGAGTGAAAGATTTGCTTCCATGTGTCTCCGTTGATGTATGGTCCTAATTCATTTCGAGACTTTGGGTCTTTGGCTCTTTGGGAGTTTCGAATGTTTGTGCTTGGAAAATTCCTGGAGGAAAAATCCCCGAAGTAAATGATCTGCTACCATGTGTCATGACCGACGAACGGTCTATATTCACTTCAGAAATCTTGCAGTTTGGAAGTTTTGATGACTCTTGATATTAAACTTTGCATGATTCTGCACCCTTGAATGGATGATAGCCCTCGATCTAATTCGCTTGATATATCTCTACTGTTAAAACTTTCCCCTGTTTATTTTGGCAACCCTGGCCCAAATATGACCATTATAAGTTGCTTCGTTTATCCACGGGTGTTTCCTGTGTATGCAAAAATACTTGGTGGACCTGTGGTGAGCTTAATCAATGAGAAAATATGATGACAATTAACTTGAACCCAGTCTAACATATATTTATCCTTTGATAAATAGAGACATACATGTGCAATGAATCACAAACGAATAAGGACCAAGATACTTAGTAATGGGAAAAATACTGAACCAACCAGAAAAAGGAAAAAAAATGACAAAGGCAGGGTCAAACAAGAGGAGAAGAAGGGGATGCAGACCTAGGTTATAACATTGGCTCCAACTGGGGGTAGCTCGTCCCTGTGAAGTGCTAATAACTGTAGATTGGTGCGTTGAGATTAGATGACTGCTCACTAGTACATTTGGGTCAAATTCCAATAGCGCATTCGATGCAATTGCCACTTTATACTGTCAGGAGAACGACAAATAATGGACCCCCTCAAACATCATTTCACATGACGTCTCTTTTTCGATGACATAGATTTCATCGTTATTGCGACGTCTTGAATGTGGCAAGACCGACGTCTTGAACGTGGCAAGAGAGACGTCTGAAACGTGGCAATAGAGACATCTAGAACGTGGCAAGACCGACATCTTGAACATGGCAAGACAGACATATTAAACATGGCAAGAGAGACATCTTGAATGTGGCAAGACCAATGTCTTGAAGGTGGCAAGAGAGACGTCTAGAACATGGGAAGAGAGATGTCGGGAATGTGGCAAGAGAGACATCTTATACGTGGCAATAGAGACATCTTGAACGTGGCAAGACCGGCGTCTTGAAGGTGGCAAGAGAGACGTCTAGAACGTGGGAAGAGTGACGTTAAGAGGTATCATCTCCAACGTGGTTTCTATGGGAGCGACACTCCAAGATGTCGCAATAGTGACCTTCTTGTAGGTATTTAAAAAAAAATACAATATCAGTACTAAGAGGGACAGGTAGATTAACCTTTGCTAAGATACTATCCATATCAATATTTAAATCTATATCATCGGTCTATATTTAAGAAGCTCGGATTTTTTTATTAACAATTTATCCTCTTAGTTTATGTATCCATTAGATACAGTGTTCTTAACACTTTCATATCTATGTAGCCACTAGGTGGCATTGGTTCTTTTATTTCAATCTTAAATAATGACCTAGGATTTTTTTGCTAATATTTAGATAAGACTATAACAATTGATTGTAATTCCATGCTTGTTGGTGTGCAGAGATGTTTTTTGGGGTCTATAATTTACGAGTCAAAGAGAGAGAATAGTCTCTATTAGAGACATCTAATGTTGGTCACCTGCTTTAGTGTGGGCAGGAGAATAATCACAACATCACAGATGAAAGATAACATGAAGTAGAAAAATATTTCAATATACAAGGAGACATGCTTTTCCCTCCATTGAAAAGAACCATTTGATTAGGTAAAATGTTAATAACTGCAAAAGAAAAGGCCAATTTTCC
>JASDQU010220514.1:0-11750 GCA_032191745.1 Picea mariana
AAGTTGAAAAATGTTTTAAATTGTACTTGATACTAATTCACCCCCCTCTCAGTATCAACATATATAATGGAGTACAATTGGATCTCCCATGATCACTGAAGTCACATAGGTAATGGTCCAATGAAAAGGAAGCAACAACTCAGGAAAGCTACGACCACATACTGATGTCTTCAAGTCTTCTACACAATCTGCCAAAGGTGTAAGTCTACATCGTGTGAATAAAGGAGTTGATGTCAAACACAATGAGACTTCGTTTGATTACCAGTCATTGAGGTATACCGTTAACAAACGCGAGATAGGCTACCGATAATGAAAGTAGGTATCAAGGCATTAAGTACATTCTTACAAGTGTGAATAAAGGATTCAGGGTCGAACACTTGAATAATCCATCAATCAGGAGACATTGATATATTCTCAACTGTCGATGGCGAGAGAACCTGCCATTAATGATTGCAAGCCTCTAGGTACTCATAAGACTCTAGGTCTCGTTTCTAGAATAGATGAGTTGAAGTTGATGAAAGGATACCCGATGAAAGGAGATCATTAAGGCATCTCTCATCATTCAACACGAGGTACAAAGCATAAGTTTAATTATTTGGAGGAAATCAGAAGAAGAACATGTTCATGAACCCACGACCCTATGTGTCTTTCGTGTGTGCCAAGTGTAAGCGGTACACGAAAAATATCCTCTGAATAGCAGCCAATGAAGAAAACTACTGACAAAGGAGAGGAAACCACCGATAAGGCTAATGGAATCCAAGACACTGCATGAATCCTAATGTGTGGATATATGTCTTGCCATCGAACACAAGGGAAACCACCCAATCAACGACCAGTGATGAAATATCGACTGTTGGGTTCAAGGTTACCTACCAATGATGAAAGTAGGACTAGGGTGTGTAATAAGACTACAACATCATGTGATTCTGAGACAAAATGAGGGTATGACTGACATGCAAATTCAAGAGTTCTGAGGAATGGCCGACACAGGTTGATAGATGTTTTTTGAACAAGAGAATGAGACATATGGAAGACTCTGACAACATAGAATCAATGATGAAACCATAAGATGTAGGAGGCATCAATCAAACTCCCATAGGGACTGGAAGAGTAACCAGTCCGTGGAGAAAACTATTTGTAACAAGATCAACTTCCTAAATCCATTCTAAATCCAAAATTATGATGACAAATGGACTCAATAACTTTGTGCTCTATTCAAAGGTGACACGACTACTACCAATATAAGATAATACTCCCTTCCTACCCATATTTTTGATTTTTTCATAGTCAAATGAATGCTATGATACATAGGAGGAAACTAGTGTCGCAAGTAAGAAAAACTAATTCCAGCAATGGAACATACCTATGCTCAATGAAAGGAGTTGCATGCAGAATATGGACACTTGGGGGATTGTTCCCTCATAGGTATAGGGTGTTAAATTGTGAAGGATATAAATGAGGCTCTACTTGGTTGAGGATGCAAAACTGTTGAGGCAAACAATTTATAACTCAAAGCGAGAACTGGATATAGGCTCAATACTGCAAGCAAGGGCATGAGATGCAATCACAACTTAACACCAAAAAATGTCTTTTTTCATAATATTAGTCTACTTGGTGTGAAAAAGGGATAAAATTGTACCAAATAGATGTCCTTTCAAATCCAATTTATGAGTGTGAAAGAGACAAGTTCACTCGACAATATTTTCGCTTTTTAAAAACGAGTCGAAAAAGAGCTTAAATCAAACTCGGCTGGGAGTCCTCTAGGTATAGGTCAACATGCTTATGAGTGAGAAATGAAGCTCAACATAAATTCATGTATTAGCTATAAGGGAATCCCGATCCTACGGAAAAAATTTATGCATGGGCACCAAATGAAGCAAAGGATCTAACTAGGGTACCCATGTTTGGTAAGTCTCTACCATTTGATAATGACACGTCTTATAGTAGATGGAGGGTTATGTGTCACTAAGAAATGGGTTCGTACCTAAGGCATATGAGTGACAGTGATAGGATAATGAAAGTGTGCATGATGGAATGGATACATATCCTATATGCTGGGTAGTGAAAATACTTGGCCGTAGTTACGAATGGTCAACATAACACTAAAAACCACAAGAATCCCTGGCGAAAACTACAAAAACCAACTCAATCCATTGTTGTATTAGTCCATTAGGAAAAAATATGATCCAAAACTATATAAAGTGGGTAAAAAATGCTATAAACAGTAACAAAAACCAAATTTTACTTTGTCATTTGACTTTTTTACCCAAATAGTGAAAATTGGACCAAATTACCTCCGATCTTCAACTGGTGATTGCGGGAGTGTTGAGTGACGGAATCAGAGACCGTCTAGACCAGGTAATTCCACTTCCCCTCCTCTTCCTTTCTAGTGGATTAGATTTTTTATTTAGGTTTCAAAATTTGAGTTATTTAAGGCACAAATTAGGTATTTAGGTGTACGCGTGCTACCACTCTTCAGGTCGCGTATACAAGAGGTTATACGCGATTGTGAAAAAAAAAGATTGCATGTACTCAGCACTATATGTGACTGTGAATGCTACAGCCCACGTACAATTCTATAAACAAGGTTTTTTATGGTTGCTAACTCAAAAATTGATGTTTCTCTGGGAGGATGGTGCTAGAATGGAGAGAAAGGTAACATGAGGAGGTAGATGCTACTGTGGAAAGAGATTCGAGGGCCCAAATGGCCTTGAAAAGATGCGGGTTGTACAAATTTTGGGCACTCAAAGGGCTGAGGGCCCAAGTGAGGTTGCTACAGTTGCTTGTGGATTACTGGGATCCAGACAATGCAAGCTTCAACCTCGATGGGAAACCATTGAGGATTTAAGTCGAGGATATATATTTCTTGATTGGGTTGTTGCGTCAGGGTGAGGTGGTGAAACTCAAAGCCAAGGGAGATGGGAACGACATGAATATAGAAGAATACATAGACACTCACTGTATAGTAGGGACTGAGAAGGTCGGGAGTCAACTCCCCATCTGAGCGATAAATAATCTCATCCTCAAGATTTTTGTCCTCGTTTTGACCTAGATCACAGGGTCAGCTTCATTGCACCAGGCATCAAGGCCGCTCATGTTCTATTCTGTAGAGTGTTTGAGACCCACGGTGTACGATTGGTGCACCTCGCTACTGGATAATATGAAGAGCCAGTTGACAAAATGCAAACAGTTTGACAAGAGGAACTTTGGGTTTGCATCTATCTTGTGTAGCTTTTTCTTTGAGCGGGTTCCAGGTTTGGGACCTAGAGTCGAGATCATTCCTCGAGGACCTCGTGATCCAAGCATGGCACGGTGGACCAAGGTAATGAGACGTTAGGGGGGAGGTAGGGTTCCCACACCCTACATAGATGATTTCTTTTACTGGTGGAGACGACAGGTCATTGCTCTGGATGACTAACCCTATGAAAGGATCGACTTCAAAGGGGACCTTGACATGCCACTGCATCCAGGGACCACCTACGGGGACATAGGTATGTCAAAGTTTTTAAATATTTCATTTTTTTGTATTTTTGTATAGTAAAAAAAATATATTTTTGGATGACGTTTAAGTACTAACTAGACACTTGTGTGATACAGACGTAGGTCTGCGACGACCAGACATGCTTCCACAACATCATTGCAGGCAGCAGGGAGATGAGGCAACAAGAGGAGAAGCAAAGAGAGTCCTTCAAAATGTACAGGGAAACCTGTCTCGTTTGACACATAGGATTCTGTTGAGCACTCAACACACCCTAAAAATCCTATGTAAATTTTTTACTTTTTGGGTACCACTTAATTTTTGCACTGTCTGAATTCGATTTTCTTTTGAGAAATGTTTTGTCTTTGCTTGTTCTCTTAACTCTCATTAGCTATTCAAGTTTTTTTTTTTAACTTTATGAAACTCCATGAATTAAAAGGGTCTAACACTTGAATAAGGAATCATTAGCCAAAACACTTAGCTTGACATGCTCAAGATTCAACATCGGAAGGAATTAAGAAGTGAAAAAGAATCACTCGGAAAACCTCAATCACCGAGCACAGATATTAATCGGTATTGGTGAAAGGAAGTTTTGTTTCACAACAAGTATCACACATGAACATAGCCTATAGCCAATCTCCTTCGACATCGGTAAAAGTCAAAGGGAGTAAACGTTAAGGAAGAAAGAAACGATATCGCTAATAGCCGATACCCGACGGGCTTGTCGGAATCGGGGAAGACCGAATCGCGATGGAAATTTCAACCATGCTAAAGAGTTTTCCCCAATCATCGATTCCCGAAGCGTTTTGGCATCGTGAGTTTTTGAAGAAGCTAATCCAAAGAAAAACATGTGATAGGTTTATCCCCGATCATCGACCCCCGATTTATTTTCGGCATCCGCAATCACAAGTTTAGTTCATAATGCACAACTTGAAGAAAGTCCCAACTCCAACTAATACTCACGAGTTAATTCAATGGTCTTCAATGCCACGTGTCTTTTCCATATTGGAGAAACGTATGACCCATATTTACCCCAAGTCATTCTTGGTCCTCTAAATCCAAGTCACACCACCGAGCAAGTTTTGCCACGTCAACACCGTATGATGAAATCAATTGGCATGGGAGGTTTTTCACAGAAGGATATCAATGAAACCGTCCATAACACATTGTCGATCCTCGATCCCCGATCCCTAATCTGCCCACTAAGAAAGCAACACGAAGGGATGTTTTAGCACTAGATACGTTTAGATTCAGAGCATTTAAGGGACTAATTAATTCCAAATCTCGCATTAGTTGCTACTTTGTGTGCGAATCAAAACAACTCTTTGAAATTATCGATAGAAAACATCACTGTCCACGCCTCCGCCATCAACCCACGATGAATTAAGTTGTAGAGATTTGATGACATATTTTTTTAAATTACACTCATCACCCAAATTAAATGGTTAATATGACAAGGTAAGTTCTCCCTTGGTTTTAAATTCTCTCGAGCCATTGTAAATGAAACCATTCTACACACAAAGGAGTTTCAGAGCATCCAGAGATGCGAAACGAGCGATTCGAAAGCCGCAGAGATCCCAAGAGTAACAAATTCACCAGGTTTAGCAAGTTTTATAGGTATGTACCAATCTGTGGATTTTTCATGATTGCACTTTATATATATATATATATATATATCTTATCCTGTGCTTCTCTGTATGCCGTCTCTAAAAGATTTATTTTGATTGCAGGAACAATGCCTCCAAGAAAGCCTACCACCAGGCGATCACCGAGGGAGCCCAAGCTGAAAGAACTAGAGGTAGGAGAAGGATCTTCTCTGGGGGCCGCAAAACAATTAGAATTTTCTCCAAGACTGGAACCAATCATTAAAACATCTAGAAAGAAGATTTTCACTCAACCTACGGCCTTTGGAGACATAGAGGCAAGCACCGGGACCAAGGTGGTACTCCCACATTGGGGGGAACTCTTCAAGAAGATCAGCCGGGAAGAATTCCCGAAACACGTCCCGCACAGTGACCCAGATGTGAGAGCGCTTGGCGATGAATTTTTTTCGAATATCTGAAGATCGTACCTACACATGGTATCCAACATGACTCTAGTGTTCCCCTACAGAGAAATTCTGAAGTGGCTCATTGACCACACAGACAAGTATCACATAAATGTTTGATTAATGACGAAAATGGCGAGTGTGTCGGAGTGTTCCTTCTGGTGGAGGTCCAAAAATATTACAAGCTTAGAGACCCGAAGGAGTGACTGAACACAGATTTCGTCGTGAAATTCTATGAACGCCATGACACTAGATGGGTAATGGACTCATGGTGGTGAGAAGATAAGAAATACACCGACCAAACTTCCAGCTGGTACAAAATGGACAACCTAAGAGAACCATACATATTCCTAATGGCTCTCATCTGCCAGTTGTATGGGGAGAAAGACTGCTCCAGATTTTCAGAGGTGTGGATGCCTCTAGCATACACAACAACCATTTACGGGAGCAACTTCAACTGGGGAGCCATCATTTCCAAGCAGTTGAGAATCTGCATACAACAGACTCAGACGTCGAAAGAAGGGGAGACTCCAGCCTTCTACATGGCATCATACTTACTGGATGTCATGTGTGCCAAAAACGTCTTTGCCAGCATGAACCTAAGCTGGCACATCGTAGAACTCCCGGTCCATGTATATTTCAGCGTCTTATGGGAGAACAAGTACAAAAAATCCTACTCCCTCATCTACGATGAATTCATCACACGCATTTATTTTATTCTTTTCAAGAAAGAGTGTTCGAGACTATTGGCTGCAACAAAAAAGGTGATATCAAAGGTCGGCCACTGGTATCTGGATGAACGCGACACCTACATTAGAGTATTTTGGGCCACCAAAGCACCTCATCTCCTACCAACACATGTCCATGACCGACTTGTAGTGGGAGAGATATGCTACCAAACCATCCTACAAGGTTACAACGCCACCTTGGTCAAGGATAAGAAGCGAGCATTTATACCTTATGGATTCCATGTAGGCTTCTACCTAGTGAAAGACACCGCTCAAGCCAAGTAGGAAGGGCTGATCCAATAAGAATTCCAATTCTAGACCATCTGCTTCTACAAGCACAACCCAAAGGGTATATTATTGAAACATGCTTCTCAAGTGTTGTCCTACTGGCCATATTCCCATGACAAGTTTGAAGATGATGTCTTCATAGAAAATGCCCAGGATTGGGACGAAGTTGTGGCAAGGATGGATGATCCCAAAATGACCAGGTTCAAATCCATGAGCCTAGATGAACATGCGATGATCCTAGAACAATCGACTCAAGAGGCCCTCAGGGCCATAGAAGAAATGATAGCAACCGAAGCAAAAGAATCCCCCCTGGTAGCCCTGACGCAAGGTAGAGGTACCCCCATGGCTCAGGACGTGCAGGAGAGGGGATTACTCATGATATAATAGGTGCAATAGATAATTGATTAGCTGCAAGATGACCCAAACTTCATAAGTATGACAAGGCTCCCCGACGACAACCCAGATGAAAGCCAGATAGGCCCAAACAACCTTGAATGGATAGACATCGATGAAATCACCATGTTACATGAACTTGAATTCACAATGCCGCCGAACGGATCACTGGCAGGTGTTTCGAATCAGCCAGAGACAATCATAACATCAGGGAGAACAAGTGCGCCAAACCCCCTAAGCGAACTGATAAAAATATATGATGATGATGGAAGCCCAAAAATATCCCTTGTGATCCCTGTACATATCAAAGAGGAAAAGGAATGGAGAAGACATATTCCCCTGTTCCCGATGCTCAAATTCAGGGCTTCCACAAAACGAACAAGAAGTCTAGAGTGTCCTAGACACTGAGCTTCCCAATGCACCGGAAACACAAGCAGACAGTCCGAAGGACGAGCTAGGGTCAGACGAACCAAAGGATTGAGCTCCATAGTAGGAAATCAACATCTCAATGGCTGATGATCAAGGAAGTACTGATCCTACCCTCAATGCCTTAATTTCAATTGGTACTCAAACCCCTGATGAGTGACATACATAAGCCGGGCCTTCAGAACACATGGAAGATGTTCGCAAATCCAATCCTAAACACGTATATACCATTGGGAGTCTGGGGAATACACTCACCTAGGGAGATCGAAAAATCTCCGAACCTGTGGACAATGTAACCGACATACATGCCATCGCTTATGACTAGAAAAGGAGAGCTATTGTCCAAAGAACCACCAAGAAGAGGAGGATAACTTTAGATTGCTCCATCCTCATCACTACGAAGGAAAACCTGATCAACACAGAGCATGCTAAAATGTCCAAACTTATCGACACAGGGATGGAAATCACAGATTCCACCTTGGATAGAGCTAAAAGGGATGAAGAGGAGCTGGCTGTTGCTTTAAAGGAATTGGAGCATTTGCGCCACATGGAGAAATATTACTAGGACACCACACAGGTCGCGGTGTACCTAAGGAGAAAATTCAAGGAGGCCTACAACAAGTTTACAGATGAAGGACACCTTTTCACTATAAGGATAATTGAGTTGCAAGAAGATACCCTCATGGCACTAGCCACGTGCAAATATATGGAGAGGTGGTACGAGAAGGTGCAATAAGCCGTGGAAAGAATCGACTATATTAACGCAATGCAAAAGGGTTGGGATGCCAAAGAGCATGACATCCAGGTGCTAAGGGAAAGCATCATCGAATACATAAGAAAATCAACCGAGTATTGGGTTAAAATGTCCCAGGAACCTCACCGAGAAATCCAAGAGAAATGGGCCAAGTGCGAGAAAAACTATATCAAGATCAATCGGGTGATGAAAGACATCGGAATGCCCGAGTTTGGCACACTCGATGACTTTTGCAACTTGCATGACATAGTAAAGTCGCACACCGATAAAGACTCATCATGGGATGAATAAATAACAAAGGTGACAGACACAACGCCAGGTTAGGTGCGATAGTTTATGTAGCACTCGGTCAAAGCTCAGGCTATGCTGCAACAATTAAGTGCCAGTATAGTCAAGTATCGAGCACATGCGATAGAGATAAGAGAGATTCACTTGACCCCAATGGAACAACATATATTCCTGTATGCCAACACCTATGAGGATCTGTTCATCAAGTGGTCGAAGTATGAGAAGAGTCACCTACTTAAGTGATATCCTGAGATGACTCTTAGAAAGACTGATAGAAGAAGGTGCCATCTGGCGAGTTTTGTTTTACTTAGTTGCACTTTACCAATTATTTTTAGTTAATAGTATGTTATAAATAGGAGAATCGACCTATTTGTAGAGGTCGATGGTTGTTGCAAAAAACTCTCATTTTTAGTTTTGTTAAGAACTATTTCGGAGTTGCCTTTAATTGAGAAGTCCTTTTGGGACTAGAGACAAGTTTTTGTTTTCATCAAATGCATGTATGATTGGATGTGGAGAAGAATTATTTCTTATTTCATCTCATGAGTGGATTCAATAACGAGTAAGAGCTATTAAATCTGTTGATAAGTTATCTAATTCAATGTTTTACAGTTCTTGTCTTAAATGATGAAAATAAATCATTGTGTTATTATGTGATTGATGATTAGATTTGAGTGAATTATTTTACTTTCCATTGTTTATCACATGCATGTTTTCTTCTGATAATTTGTATCTCAATTAGTAATTGGAATACCTGCACGATTAATGTATTATTACTAGGCCTGTGGTAGATGATCACTGTCTGCATGCTAGAGTGAAAGGGTTATCCCAAGCTCAGCCTCTTCTCCAGTAGTTAAGTTTTTTCCCATTTTGTCAGTTAGTTGGTTTATACCAAATTTATCTTATATCGGTCCTACCTAAGAGAAAACATAAAAAAGAGAATGTTTGAACTGAAGGAGAAACCCTTCATAAGAAAATGTAAATCCCATTGATTGTTTTGGTTGGATTGCAAAATCTGTAGAACCATTCCACTATTAAATGATGCATAGTCTAATTGGGCCTCAGTGGCAGGTTTGGTTCCTGCTGTTGATTTAAAGAGATTTAGGACCCCTCAAAAGAATTTGTGCTAGAAGGAGCATTGAAGAATGAATGGATAAATATATATTCCACATAATATTTCAAAAAACCTGTAGATTCAAACAACCCACATGCATGGCTAGTCATTCATAATATAGCCCACACACACTGAGTACTCCCAAAACAAGTAACTCACCCCAGCCCGAGGAAGAACGCTCGTTCCTTGATATACCTTACGCTCTTCCTCACGAGGAATTGAATCAATTCATAAGAATCACAAGAGCATATGCCCGACAGATCGGTGCGTTGCCCTTAGCTCCATTACTTCCTCGAAGAAAACAAATAAGCATACTAGTGGTCGAATCCCCAGACTAGGTTTTCATGCACACAGTGGAAGAACTAATAGATTTTTCCCTCACTGAAATCAAACATCCTCTTAATCTAATCCATGAAACACCGACCAATAACTACTCTGAGCCCGATGACTATTCTTAAGAAGAAGAGTTCAACTCAGAAACATCTGAAGACATGGAAGACAACAATGACCATGAAAAATAAAGGGGAAACACACCTCAGAATAATCAATCTTGGTTGGCCAGAGATACGCTGGACATCCCTGGACGAGTACATAACCTCCCCCGACACCCATATAACTTACTTCCTAAATTTGACCCTGAAACCTTAGGATTTCTTGAAGACCATATCAAGAAATTCATATTAGCTATCATACTTATGAATGTCCAACATGAAGACATAGTTTGCAGGCTATTCCCCTACACTTTCGAGAACTCAACCTCCACATGGTATTTTAACTTACCTGTAGGGTCCATAACTAGTTGGATGAAGTTTCAAAAGGATTTTCTAGATAAATTTGCTGAAGAAACCACTACAGGAGATTTGATGGTTGAATTGTTTGCCGCCACCATGAGTTCGAAGGAAAGGGTCAAAGGATTTAATCAAATATTTACCATTGTTATCACTCTGTAAATTTTGTCTGGCTGATAGAAAAATGACAGAGGTAACTTTTTCAATATACTTTAGAGTTGGGCACTAGCCTGCTCAACTCAGAGAGGGCTCTCTCATGTCACTTGATATATCTTTGGCAATCGATGGCTAGATTTTAGATTGTTTTGGGTTTTTTTTTAGAAAGTTGCTGGCAAGGAAAGGGAAGGACACTTAGGGATATGGATTTGAAAGTAAATAAAAAATAGCAGGCCATTAGAAGTATCCATAGGAGAAAGGATAAATGAGGCAATGAATCTGAGTTGTAAATTAAAATTTTCAGGGTGAAAGAGGAAAAGGAGAAACAATTAACCACATCAGAGCATTACTAAAATGAATTCTGAATTAGCTGAGAAGAAGATCACATAGTCTAAATTGCTTGAGTCGAGAGCATCATAAGATGAATTATGGACTTCTAACTCTCCAATTTAAATAGAAGAAAAATACAAATGGAAGTTTAAGGCACGAGGAATACATACTATGTGAGAAAACATAACTCATATCACAACCGTTATAATCTTTTCATAAAAAGTTCAAACGCTTCTACATTATGTAATCAATTTGGCTCCAGGAATTTACAAAGTTCTCTTGCTATGAGGGCAATCCCTCTCTGGTCAGTAATTTTTTCATTCATCTTAGGAATATTATATAGACAAATTACATCCAGGATTCAAAATGAATCAACTACCCCACTGTTCCAAAATTAGACGTCGGTTACAAAAAAGAGTAACGTATAATCACTGCTTTCCTACTTTATAGGGAGTGTTATAAAAAATACTGACATATTTGATATTTTCTCTCTAAATGCCACATGTCTACATCATTAAAAAATTCTCTAAAGCATACTAAATTTAGCTTGAAAACTATTTCAGATTAACAATTTCTTCCTTCAAGGTGTCAAGCCAAGCAGACTGATTTTCTCCAATGCTTTCAACCACCTCAGTTTTTACCTCTGTCTTTTGACGCTTGCTTTGCTTCCTTTTGACAACTCGTGTATGGTTCTCATCTGCGTATCTGTTGATGATTAAATCCTTCATGATGGGATTTAATCTGACCTCTTTATCCATTTCTGGCTCTCCCGTAGGTTTTGTATGAAATTTCATTGCTAAGATTCGAGCAACCAGTTTCTCTTTCTTCTTCAATGATGAATTTTTCATATTCGTTGAAAATCCTGGTTCACTGAAGGCTACTTAGTTTGCTTTTTCCATGTTTCCCAGTTTCACAGAAAACATAAGTTTATCTCCCTTAATTGTACAAAAATTAGGAAGCTGA